>PVJC01000719.1:0-28032 GCA_004026665.1 Murina feae
AGAGTGGGGGAAGAAGGTTTTTTCCAAGATTATTAGTTTCTTGCTTCGTGGACATTGGACCTTGAGGACAAGAATCACTGTAGTTTCAAAGAGCAAGCAGATTCAGGAGATACTCCAGCCAGCAAGGAGAATTGGGCCTGATCCCTAGAGGGTCTAGGAGACCAACACTTTTGGCCCATTCAGCTGCAGCTAGCAGGAGTGTGGCCATAGAAATCTAGTGTGTCAGCAAGGAAGGAAGAAAGTGTTGCCAATATGCAAATGAGGCCAGGCCCCAGGCCCCAAAGCTGCTGGGAATGACCTGAAAATCCAGATGGTCGGTTCAGCCTTCCCCTTGGATTTCAGCTGTTATGTGTGTGTGTGTGTGTGTGTGTGTGCCTGTTTGACATTACTTCAAACATCATCACACCAGATCTTGGCATAGCTGTCCATCTAAAAAGGGAGGCCTAGCGATAGACATTACTTTGAACAAAGACTTCCGATTTTTCTCTTGAAACTCTCATGTTTTCTTTGATTACACAATCTGCATTTTTTTAAATGTATTTTATTGACTTTTTTTTACAGAGAGGAAGGGAGAGGGATAGAGAGTGAGAAACATCGATCAGCTGCCTCCTGCACGCCTCCTACTGGGGAGGTGCCCACAACCAAGGTACATGCCCTTGACCGGAATCGAACCTGAGACCTTCCAGTCCACAGGCCTACTCTCTATCCACTGAGCCAAACCGGTCAGGGCATACACAATCCGCATTATTAACCTGTACAACTGGTCCTTCTTACGCTGGACCTCAAAGGACGCTGTCAGCACATTGCTGCGAAAAAGGATCCTCTGCTGCCCTCTTGTGGCCACTTAGGAATAACACTTTGCGCCTCTGTGGGGCTGAAGTCCCAGCTAAAGCCCTGTGAACACGACCAAAAAATCTACCCGGAATAAAACCCCCACAAAATCAGCGAGGCTGACCAGGGCGGCAATCATTTCGCCAATGGATGGACTGAAGTCACGACTCTGAGTTTCATCTAAAGGAAGCGAGATTGCTCACGTTGAAATGGAAACAGAAGTTGGAGGAAAAGCTGGGGATTAAGATGAAGCCTAAACATTGCAACCTGGAAACGACAGATTCAACAAATCGAGGCGTCCGGATACACCAAAGATGCCGTCTGCTTTCTCCTGTCGGAACGCGTTCAACACACTCCCATCTGATTGTGGAGTCAAACCGAACCTTCGGACCTGGGATTCCCACCAGATCACGGTGGTGGGGGTTAGGGGTTAGGGACACCAACATTTCAAACGCGAGCGAGCACTTCATTGTGCTAACCTTCCATTCACCTCCCCCCCTCCCCCAGATACTCACCGGAGGTGCTGAGCCACCTGGGGACACGTGGGCTTCTGACTCGAGTTCTGGGGGGCGGTGGGGCCCAGGAAAGCTACCCTCCTGCCATGGGCGAGAGAGCCCACTCCCAAGGCCCACAGGGCCCCTGCCTGGGCCTCATCAGACAGATGACTCAGGGCTCCTCCTGAGTCAGCTGAGACCAGCAGAAAGCAATAGCCCAACTGGCAGACTTCACCTGGGCCCGAGGTATTCTGGGAGGATTGGGTGGACGTGGGAACTCCTGAGCCGGGAGCTGGGTTCCAGGAGCTTCCGAGTCTTAGGTGGCCCACCCCCGGCCTGGGCTGCAAAGGCCTCGATCATCCCAGGGAAAGAGGTTCATGTTCCTCACGTGGAAATGCAATCTTTTCCCCTCTTATTTTCTGAAGTTTTACAGATCTCCTTTTTCAAGCCTTGTCCTGCAAAAACGTGTCTTCACACTTTACGCCTTTTCTCATCACAAGCATACTGAGGAAGAGAGAAATATCTGTGTGACAGACACAATGAGCACTTGCCTCTTGCAAGTACCTGGGTCAGGGTACCTGGGGGTGGGGAGCAGACTTGCAACCCAGGTTATGTGTCCTTGATTGAAAATCAAACCCAAGACCCTCCTATGTGCGGCTGGCTCTCTAACCACTGACCCACACCAGCCAGGGCTTTTTAAATGACCTCACAAGCCAAGTACAGTGGAAATCATTTCCTTCCTTCTGGAAGGAAATCAGATTTTACAAACATCTTGCAGTTTGTTCTATAAACATTCAGACTTAGTAAGAACTGTTACAAATTGTCTTTTTATTATACTAGAGGGCCAGTGCACAAAAATTTGTGCAGTTGCGGGGGGTCCCTCAGCCCGGCCTGTGCCCTCTTGCAGTCTGGGAGATGTCCACTTGCTCCCCAGGGGATCGGGCCTAAGCTGGCAGTCAGACATCCCTCTGGCAGCCTGGGAGCCCTCAGGGGATGTCCACTTGCCAGTGGGGAGCAAGCCTAAGCTGCAGTTGGACATCCTTAGTGCTAATGAAGAGGTGGGAGAGGCTCCCACCATCACCACTGTGCTGGCAGCCATCAGTCTGGCTTGTGGCTGAGCAGAACTCCCCCTGTGGGAGCACATTGACCACCAGGGGGCAACTCCCGCATTGAGTGTCTGCCCTCTGGTGGTCAGTGTGTGTCATAGTGACCAGACATTTCCAGTCGCTCTGCTGTTAGGGTCCATTTGCATATTACCCTTTTATTATATAGGATGAACTAGATTTTAAAAATTATCTGTCTTTTGTCTTTCCCAAGTTGTGAGAAGATCTAAAGAGCAACGACTCATTATGAAAGTATCCTGGAAAGTAAAAGAGCGATGTACTTAAGGTCCGAGTATGGAGGGATCAGAGTAAAACCGCAGGCAGCAGGGCAGCGCAGGGTGTCCTGGCTTTGCACCAGGTGCCACCCAGGAGGGCCACCTCTGTGCAGGGACAGGTCACAGGAGAGCAGTGCTCTGCGGGATGATCTCCTGTTCTTTGTTGTGTCAGCGAGTTGCCTTTAGTAACCCAGAGGATTCTCTATCTTAATTTCAAAATTAAGATAGCTTCTCAGTCAGGAGGCATTTTGTAGGTAAATCACAGGCTAATATCTTTGTTCTTTTTTAAAAATAAAAATGGCTTAAGACGGCCAGGCACTGACGAGAGTGGGGATGACAAATGTATACATGTTGGACTTTCATCCCCAATGAAAAAAGTAAAGCATTTTTATAGACTTAAAACTACCATTAGCACACTCAGATTTTGGTGAAAGAAAAATTTTAATACCGCTACAATAATACTATGTTAACAAAAATTGGCCAGGTACTGAGGTTATTTTAGTGAGCTACCGTCATTTAAATATAAGAAAAGTAATTTCTTGGTCCAAATTAGTGAAACCTTAAAAAAGATTGTCTCTAGAGAACATTATTGGAGAATACTGCTTTTCCCAACACATTCTGATTCTCAAATTCACTTTATAACATTAATGATCAACTTCTGATTCTTTCTTTCTTAAAAAGCTGTCAGGTTCCCATTTCTTCGGGAGACATTCTCCCCAGTGTGCTGTTCAATCCCACAGGTTAAACTTTCTTCGTTATTACTAAGAACTTCATACATGTTAGTGAGATTGCCATTCATCGCTTTTTCATCTTTTCGGAAAGACACGGGGAGGCTGGCTAGACTGAAGCTGACGTCTTTGAAGGCGTGCAGCAGGAAGATCCCCACGATGATGGTGCAGAAGCCACTCAAGGTGCCGATGATGTCGTCCACAGGCAGGTCCTGCCACTCCTTAAAGAGAATAGCCGAGCAGGTCAGCACGGAGGTGGTGAAGAAGACGTAGTAGATGGGGGTGACGAGGGAGGTGTTGAATATGTCCAGGGCCCTGTTCAGGTAGTTGATCTGCGTGCTCACACAGACGACGAGGCTCAGCAACAGGGCCCAGGCCAGGGGGTGCTGCAGCACAGGCTTGCCAGCAAACAGCTCCTTGATGGCTATGCCCAGGCCCTTCACACAGGAGACCGAAAACGCTCCAATCACAGAGCAGATCGTGATGTACACGAGAATGTTCGTCTGTCCATGGCGGGGTCCCACCACGAAGATTAGTATCAAGGACACAATGACCACAAGGGTTGCAAAGACCACAAAACCTGGAAGAGGCAAAGACAAGTTATATTTATGTGTTTACTAATTTCTGTTCTTTAGAGAGGAAGGGAGAGGGATAAAAACATCAAGGAGAGAGAAACGTCAGCAATCAGCTGCCTCCTGCATGCTCCCTACTGGGGACTGAGCCCACAACCCAGGCATGTGCCCTGACCAGTGACTTCCTGGTTCATACGTCAACTGCTGAGGCACATCAGCCAGGCAACACAAGTTATATTTAGCCAAATGTTTAAACACTGAAAGAAAACTGAGAAGCCAAAACAAAATATTAACTCGACAAGAAGGCGAGGGGTGGCCCTACAATAAAAACAGCTTCTTCTGCCCTAGCTGTGTGGCTCAGTGGACAGAGCATTGGCCTGTGGACTGAAGGGTTCCAGGTTTGATTCCAGTCAAGGACACATGCCTGGGTTGCAGGCTCAATCCCCAGTGGGGGGCGTGCAGGAGGCGGCTGATCCATGGTTCTCTCTCATCTTTGATGTTTCTCTTTCTCCCTCTCCCTTCCTCTCTAAAACCAATAAAAATGTATTAAAAACAAACAAACAAAAAACCAGCCTCCACTCCAGCACTAGCAGGTCCCAGGACCCCCATCCTTTGTGCCCAGCCTCCCCCGCAGAACTCACCTCCTCCTGCCTCCTGACTTCACCTTCATCACAGCCTCCCCGGCTCAGTTCCTTCCAGGCCTCTCCTACCTATGTAAGCCTGGTTTCAATTCCTCTGTCGGGCTTTGCAGACCGTCACCATCTCATCCCACCCTCACGCTTGAGCCTGACGTCCCACTCTGCTTTTATTCCCTCTGCTCCAGCCAGACCTGCTCCTACCCCACAGCTCACACACTCCTGCCGCCTGGGCCTCTTCCAAGGTCTGATTTAAATCTCACTTTAAAAAGTGGGTATCTAGTTATTTATTCCCTTTTAGCACCAGAGCCTCTCCCTGTTCCCTCCCTGCTAGGCAGCATTTACTTTTTTGTTTGTATGGCTCTTGCAAAATAAGTATTCTTGTGTGCTACAAAAGCAAAGACAAAACAAAAAGACCACCAACTACCCAGCACAATGGATCAAAACTGATCCACATCTAGGCAAATTTCAGACTGTGAGGGCAAAGGGGACACTCTAAACAGGCCCGCCGAGGACATTTAACCAGCCCGCTGGGTGCTTCTGCTGCCTTGTTTTTTTACTTAAAAATAAGATACGTGCAGTGTGTACAGAAATTTGTTCATAGTTTTTTTTGTGTTTTTTTTTAAACACTATAGTCCGGCCCTCCAACGGTCTGAGGGACAGTGAACTGGCCACCTGTTTAAAAAGTTTGAGAACCCCTGCTCTAAAAGGTTCCCTAAGTGAAATGACTGATTACGTATAAAACAAAGATAAAGGCTCAACTGTGTCTGGCTTGTCAGCAACCAAGTAAGGAGACGAGGCACACGAGAGACATTTCGAATGAGCTCAGGTGCTCACAGTCCGTCTCTTCTGTGCCTCTGGTGCCTCCTGCAAAAGTGGCTCCACCAGGAGGGGCAGACCCAGGGTTCAGGGGACGAGCAGTCCAGAGACAGCAGGAGTGACAGGGACCCAGACGCTGATAGAGGAAACCAGGGTGACCTGCTGGCGGCCCCCGACGACAGTGTGAGGCCAACACGCTCTGGGAGAGGCTCCCAAGAGCAGAGACGGCAGGAAGAACTCAGCGTCTGCAATGACCCAGAGAATCAGACCCCTGGGCGAGCATTCCGGACGGATGGACTCACTCTCATAGAAAAGTAAGCAAATGCGATCACTGCTGTTCAGGGAAAACTTAAAACAAGAAAGGAAGAGTCACACCAAAGGGCCTGGCTGCTGGAGGGGAGGATGAAGGGAAGTGGTAAGTCTGCGCACGACTCACGGTTACTCACTTAGTGTGGTCACCACACCATCAGGCATGTACATGTCAGATCACGCTATCATGCACACTAAACTAATCTAATGTTGTAGACTGACTCCACTTAAATATAAGAAAAAGTATTCGATATGTTATATGTCTAAGCTGAGAATAAAAATTATGTACTGAAAAGGTGAGCAAATCACTTAAGAAAAACCAGACAGACACAACAGGTAAGTGACCTAACAGGTAGTGCCTACCATCGAGGAAGTAACCAGCCATGCAGAACCACCTGCCTCTGTGTACACACATAGCTCTTCCTTTAAGTCCTTGTCCGAGTCTATTTTTTCCATTGATTTATTTAGAGTGGAAGGGAGGGTGGAGGCCAGGGCAGGGGAGGCAAGAGAAAGAGACACTGATGCGAGAGACACATCAATTGGTTGGTTCCCACAGGTGCCCTGACCCGGGGCCAAAGACTGAATCTGCAACCCAGGTACGTGCCCTTGACCGGGAATTAAACCCTCAACCCGAAATGTGTGGGCTGACGCTCTAACCACTGAACCCACCAGGCAAGGCTTCAAGTTTGGATTAAAATTGAAGAATAAATAAATTAAGGAGTAAAAAGGCAGTGAGATGAATGAAACTTTTCTTTGTTCTCACCTGGATCCCCGAGCTTATGTGACATCTCGTTTAATGTCTCGATCTCCTCTTCCTTCGGCGCGTGAATGACCATCACCGTGGAGCCCAGAATGCTCAGCAAGCACCCGATCTTCCCGTGAAGATTCAGCCTTTCGTTGAGGAAGTATGAGGACAGAATGGCACTGAAACGGGGGAGGGTGGGCAAGATTAGAATAACTGGCGACTTTTCTGTTTAAAATATCAACGCAATTCTGATTTTGAATAACTGAACTCAAAGTAAAGCACTGAGTTTATAAAGATCCTGGCTTTCAGCCAAGGGATAGGAAATGTCTTCAACTGTAAAATGGAAGCTTCAAGGGAAACACCTGTGTCACCAAACTAAACCATACAGTCACCATCTTCCTACTGCAGGAAATCAACACAAAACCCACAATAAGTGGAGCCACGTAAGAGCTTACATCCTACTGAAGAATCTATGTTCAAACCGATGCTTAATATCTTCTCCAACCTCATTTATCCTCACTCGCTGAAGCATCCTTCTTACATGTTTGTTTAATTCTGTATGATTTGCCTGTTGTCAAGTTTAAATACTTTACATCTAGTTTTATCTAAATATAAAAATACAATATAAACCTATAAATGTAATAGTAAAATATGCACAAAAATAAGGATCAAAGACATATGCCCTATCTTCATATACAGTATATGCACATACACGCACACGCGTGCACACACGCACATGCACACACGCACACACAATCGTGTGGGAGCTGGGGGGAGAAGGTCACCCTCAATCCACTTTGGGAACAGCAACCAGAATGCAGATTTCCACATGGGGTCAGCTGTTAAGACGCGTCTTGGACTCTCCTTCCAGGCAAGCGGCCCGTCCTCAGAGGCACACTTCCTGCCCCCTCAGTGACCACCCACTGACCCAGTGCACATGGGTCGGGTGATAACTGTAGTGACAAGTGCAACTTGGAATTTTAACAAGTTGAAGTCCAAGTAAAACTAGTGCTGGCTCTGAACACAAGTGAGACAACATGAAAGCATTTTACCCCACAAAGGCACAGCTTGCCCATACACAGAAGAGAACCCTTTAACAGCAAATTACAGCTACTTAGCCAGTCCTCATGGTTTACGTGTCAATCACACTGACGTTAACTAGACGGGACCCAGCACTTCCCAGCCTCGCACACGGACTGCAGTTCCACCGTGCGGCGCAGTGTCCTTACCTGACGAGGACGCTGAGCGCTCCCAGCGGAGTCACGAGGGTGGCCGGGGCAAAGGCGTACGCAGCGAAGTTGGCCACCTCACCAGCTCCCACTTGGAGATGGACAACAAAAGAAAACTCTCAGATGGGAACACAGCTGCTCAAAGGGAGAAGCCTGCACTTCACTACACGCATCTGCATATATGAAGTGTGACGGGAGGGACTCCTCAGGTCGCTTCCACAGGCTATCACCACACACCCGGGTTGCAGGTTGGATCCCTGGCCCAGTTGGAGTGTGTGAGGGAGACAACTAACCACTGTCTCTCTCATAGTGATGTTTCTCTCTCTCTCACCTCTCCCTCCTACTCTCTCTAAAGAACAATGGAAAAAAATATCCTTGGGTGAAGATTAACAAAAAATAAAACAAAACCAATGAAAACATATCCTTGGCTGAGCCTTACAAAACATCTAATCTAATAAAAGAGTAATATGCAAATTAAACATCACTCTGAGACACCCCAGCCACGCCCACCAGCCAAGCCACACCTCCCAGCCAATCAGAGTGGCTGTATGCAAATTAACCCAGCCAAGATGGAGTCCGGCAGCTAGAGCAAACAGGAGGCTTTGGTTGCAACTTGCTGACTAGGCTGGCAGGCCTCTGCTCAAGCAACATTTCAATTATAGAAGCCACGGAGCTGAAGCAAACAGGAGGCTTCCACTGCCTGCCTAGGCCTCCGCTCCAGGTAACAAAGTTTCAATTATAGAAGATAAATAAATCCCAGAAACCTGTTTCCAGCCAGCCTCGCTGGGACCTTGGGTCAATGGGAGCTGTGGGCAGCCTGAAAACGGCCCTCACTCCCTCATCCAGGCTGGCCACACCCCCATGGGGTGAGGGTCCCCACTGCGGGGCTTGGCCAGCCTGCAAACAGCCATCAGGTCCTCACCCAGGCTGGCCAAGCACACCAGCAGATGGACATACCCTGAGGGGTCCCAGACCGTGAGAGGGCACAGGCCGGGCTGAGGGACACCCTCCCCCACCCCACAGTGCACAAATTTTTGTGCAACGAGCCCCTAGTATGTAATAAAAGCCTAAGTGACCATTATGGCTAACGACCAGAACAACCAGTAGCTATGATGCACACTGACCATCACGGGGCAGACGCTCAATGCAAGAGCTGCCCCCTGGTGGTCAGCTAGAAGCCAGGCTCACGGTTGGTGAGTGCAGGGGTGGTGGCAGGAGCCTCTCCCACCACGGTGGCAGCGCTAAGGTGCAGCAGGCTGAGAGGTCAGGAGCGAGGGATCCCGCACTGCAAGAGGGCATAGGCTGTGCTGAGGGACACCCACCCAGTGCAAGAATTTTGTGCTCCGGGCCTCTAGTATAAATACGTATGTATATATGTTTTAACATATTTTTATTGATTTCAGAGAAGCAGGGAGGGAGAGAGGGATAGAAACATCAATGATAAGAGAGTCATTGATCTGCTGCCTCCTGCGTGCCCCCCACTGGGGATCAAACCCGCAATCTGGAGTATGCCCTTGATTAGAATCGAACCTGGGACCCTTCAGTCCGCAAGTCACCGCTCTATCCACTGAGCCAAACCAGCTAGGGCTAAATATAAATTTTAAAAAGGACTTTACTTAAAGTTTTAAAATTTGCTAGTAATATGAAACTGTGTCTGCAAATATTTCAGTATACAACTACAATATTTCCTTGAAACAGTGTCTATACATACTTGAGAGCAGTCCAGCCCACCACAGCCATTCTTTAAGATATGCATGGCCACCTTGACCTGTGAATGAAACAATATTTCACTTCCTTGGAAAATTATCAGAGTTCTACAAATATATGACAACTATCAGCAATGACAGATTTATTTATTTATTTATTTTAAAATATATTTTATTAATTTTTTTACAGAGAGGAAGGGAGAGGGATCGAGACTTAGAAACAGTGATGAGAGAGAAACATTGCCCAGCCGCCTCCTGCACACTCCCCACTGGGGATGTGCCCACAACCAAGGTGCATGCCCTTGACCGGAATCGAACCTGGGACCCTTCAGCCCGCGGGCCGACGTTCTATCCACTGAGCCAAACCGGTTAGGCCAGTAATGACAGATTTTAAAATCTCATTTGTTAATTGTTACTGCTTTGAATAAAGGTCCCATGATTTATAAAGGGATATCTTAGATAACATTTACAAAAAAAGGGGATGTAAGGATCATGAATACGTTAAAAAAAGTTTAGGTTTGCTGAGTGACGGGATTAAATCTATCTTTACACTTCATTTTTGTCTTAACTCAGCTTTCACAAAGAAAGTGAACCGGTAAAAAGTAACCCAACTTCTAAAGGGTCAGTGTGCCAGCGGACAAGTCACTTGGGCACGATCACCCCACATCTGAGCGGTGACCTTGGAGAAAGGGGGCCTCTTACTGCGCAGACGTGAAAAGGCCGAGCAGTGCTCAGTCTGGGGCTGTGGTTGCACTCATCCTACCTTTCACCTGACTCAACTTTCATCCCAACCAAAGCACCACAACCCAGCAGCCGGGAGGCAGGCCTGTCCGCCAGAAAACGTCACGCAAATGAAGCTCCGACAGGTGTCTCCCCGGGGAGAGCCTGCAGGGACTGATGAGGAATGAGGATCACACCGTTCAAGCAGACAGGCCAATTCTCTCTCCTCTGCCCACGAGTCTCCAGCAGAGACTAAGTGCAAGGCTGCCTGCTTCCGTGAACCATGGGGGTGGCACAGGAAACGGGGAGGCGGTATTTTACTGCCGAAGGAAGTCATCCTGGGGTCGGAACCGGGTTTAGAGCTGCCGCGGAGGCTGAAAAGGACAACGTGACCAGATGTCACGCAACCTGGCAACTGTCACGAGTGCCCAGGCCAGTGAGTGGGGTCCCGTCACACCAGGTGTCCCTCAGGGTCTCCTGCCAGCAGGAACTGGGGACACCTTACCCCACCCTTCAGTTCACTGACCCAGGGAAGCCCTCTCATCAGGAAGATGCCTCAGGTAGGAGTCCAGTTTCCACTCTCAGAGGGAAGCTGCACCTTCAGTAAGACTCTCCTGTCCAGACCCTTCCTGCCTTCTCTGCAGACGTCATCGAGCTTTAGAGAAAGGGCCGAGAGCTCATGGGCACTGGTCCCTGCTCCCAGCCTGATAACAACCACAGGAGCGAGGAATTCACCCATCCTGGCGTTTTCTCGCTTATTTCCGTTTAGAACACTGATGTCTGATTCTCCGTAAACATTTACGATCTTGCACTGGGCGGTGTTGCCCACACTCAGCAGGAGGGAGAGGGGCTGTGCAGGCCGCGCCCTGAGCACACCCACATGCCCGGCGCTGCAGAGGCAGAGAGGGGCGGGGCACGACCTACCTGCTCTCATGGAGCCTTTGCGGGCCAGGCGCAGAAGGCCTTTCTTTTTCAGAATGAAGCTCCCTCCGATGAAGATGCTGGAGCTCATAGCCAGGCCCAGGCCGATGCAGAAGTCATACTTCCCTCGCCCCGGGCTCATCGCGCTTGTGATGGAAGAGGTGCCCGGGAGTCACATGGGTCACAGGACGGAGATGCCGGCGCTGGAGGTGAGGAGGCGGTTTTCCAATCTGCACGAGGCAAAACGAGATCCTCACGGAATGACCAGCACAGCTCATGCGCAACCCAAACGAAGCCCCATTTCCCTTCTCACAGAGGAAGCCCTGTTCTTCAGTGTCAGGGGAAGCAATGCCCTCAGTGCTTAGAAGACGGCACCACAATATACAGCCACTGGAGGCCCGATGCCTGGAATCTGCACGAGTTCTTCCCCTGCTGCCCACGCCGGCTTCCCCCTCTGCACCCGGGCTTCCCTCCCGCTGCCGAACTTGGGGGACCAGAGAACAGAGTGGTGGGCACCACTAGTGGGTTAGAGGGTGGAGGGATGGGTGACGGGTCAAAGTGACAAACTCCCAGTTATGAGAGAGGTAAGTCCTGGGGTGCGATGCACAGCCTGGTGACTATATTTAAGGGTGCTGTTAAATGTTGATTGATTTTATAAACTCAGGTTTCAATCTTAACTGACAGTCCAGTGACAAAACTATGCGTACAAGAAAAAAAATCCTACAGAATGGAAACCAGGCACCCACACACAAATCTAGTTCACAAACGCATTTACTAATTTCACAAACGTCCTTCGGAACAGTCCACACAAACAGGCTGATAAGATGTCTCGCCCCCAGGGTTTCTGCTCAGACACCTACACAGATGTAAGCTCAGGGCACCTTGTTTCTCCTCCGGACTATGCGGAGGGGGGGTGGTGGTGGGGTGTGGGTGTGTGTGTGTGTGTGTGTGTGCGCGTGTGTGCAGGCAGGAGGCAGAGCTGACACCATTGTGATGCCTTGAGGCCATGGGGAGGTGTTTATATTCTTAGGATCAACTACAGGCGGGTGGGTTTGAGGCAGCCCAACCATACAAACCTGCTCGGTCTCCTTCCACCCAGGTCCCTAACCAGGGACAACCTGGCTGCCATCCCGCTCAGGACTCAGGTGAGGGGGCGCTCCCCACCCCATGCCACCCCACCTGCAGCTGTCACACTGTTTACGTGGCAAATGCTCTGCTGAAAGGAAAGTCCCTGTGAAGGGCTTGGGAGGGAGGTTTACATCCTAAGGATGTGGACCTGCAGCAGAGTGAAGTGGTGAGACAATGAGCAAAGTCGGGCAGAGAGAGAAGGCAGGGCAGGGCAGGCACGCAGCTCCTAAGAGGAGGCGGCCACGGAGCCCTGGGCGGTTGCTCAGTGGTTAGAGCTTCCTCCCGCACACCCCAGGGTCTCAGGTTCGAGTCCCAGTCCAGGGAACGAACCTGGGCTGCAGGCCAGAACCCTGCCGCCGCAGATATTTTCTCTCTCTCCCTCAGCCCCTTCTACTCGCTATAAAAACCAACGGAGAAACTATCCCGGGAGGAGGGCTAACAAACCAACTGACACTGAGTGAGCGAGGTGGACAGGAACCTTTTCAATACAAACACCCCCAGCTCCTGTCATCCTCTCTTACATCACGGCTGCTGCCCAACAGGGAGAGCCACCACGGCTGGACACCTGGGGGCCTGTTCCCGGTGACGGGAACACATTAGTCCAACCCACTCCATCACGAGGAGGCAATATCATGACCCCTCTGCTCACAGCCCGAGAAACCAGACCTCCCAGAGGTGAAGGCGCAAGCAGAGGACCCACGAAAGCCGCACGGCCCGGCGCGGTGCCCCAGGGCTGACAGGGTCCACGGTGTCCCGGATCCGACACGGCAAGGCCCGCCCGCACTCGCCTCAAAGGGAAACCGAGGGGCGGCCTCACCCCGTGGGCTGGCCGACCGCGCGGCGGGCTTCCTCTCTGCTCACCGCCGCTCACACCCTCACAGGCCGAGGGGGACGACCTCCCCTGCGCTCGCGCGGCCAGCGCCTCCGTCGCCGTCCAGTGGGAGGTGCGAGCATCCGGGGCTGCAGCCGGGCGCGCCGTCTCCTCCACGGGGAGCCCCGAGGGCAAGGAGCCCGGGACACCCTGCAGTCCCGGCAGCCGCGTACCTGCGACCGCGCCAAGCGGAAGAGCAGAAACTGGTCGCGGCCGAATGACGCAGGGGCGGCACGCGCAGACTCAGTACAGCCCGGAGAAACCTGCCACACCCGCGGGCTGTCAGGTCCACTTCCGGGTTCTGTACCAGGTTCTGATTCGCGGGCTTGGGCGGAATGGGCGTGGCGAGAAGTGTCGGAGGCGATATTTTGTAAGATAACGTCCTCCTACCGAGTGACCAAAATCAAAGTACTGTGTGCCGCTTACAATACCAACGGCGACGTGGGGTCAGTGTGTGAAACGACACTTTAAGCAGCGACCTTAGGGATCCCTTTCGGAAGCCGTCACTCAGCGGGTCAGGGGTCAGGCCTTAGCGGGACCCGGGAGCCAAGAGTATTTGGGAACGCGGAGAGGCGAGACCAAGTGGCGGGGACCGGGCTATGCGGAGTCCGGTTATCCGAGCTGTTGGACAACGCGAATAGACTGGACCAGGGCTTTGGGCGGGACTAATTCCTAGGGGCTGGACTAGACTCAAGGCCGGATATCAGGGGTTGTTAGACAATACCAATAGGCTGGAAGAATGAAATGAGCGGCGAAAAATGTTGATAGGCTGGACCAGGGCTATGGGCGGGACCAAGCGCTGGAGGCGGGACTCGAGCAGAGCTCGGATATCCGGGAATGGAAGACACGCTGCTAGGCTGGACCAAGGCTATGGGCGGGACCTTGTGTTGGAGGCGGGATTAGATCAGAACCCGGATATCCTGGGTTGTCGGACAGCGCCGATAGGCTGGAAAAGTGTATTGGGCGGAACCAAGTGGGTGTCTGAGAATGCGGATAGGCTATACTAGCTCTATGGGCGGGATCAAGTGCAGGAGGTGGGATAGACTAGGGCCAGGATATCCGGTGGTGGAGGAAAACGCAGATAGGCTGTACCAGAGCTATGGGCGGGACCACTTGCTGGGAGGCGGGAGTAGGCCAGAGTCCGGATATCCGGGGTTGTCGGACAGCGCCGATAGGCTGAAAATATAGATTGGGCGGGATTAATTGGTTGTCCAACAACGCAGATAGGCTGGGCCAGGGCTTATAGGCGGGATCAAGTACCAGGGGCGGGACTAGTCCTAAGCCCGGATATCCCGGGTGGCAGACAACGCGGATAGGCTGGATCAGGGCTATGGGCGTGACCAAGTGCTGGAGGCGGGAGCACAGATATCCGATGGGGGCTATAGGCGTGACCAAGTGCTGGAGGTGGGACTAGACCAGAGCCCGGATATCTGGGAGTGGAGGAAAACGGGGATAGGCTAGACCGGAGCTCTGGGTGGGACCTAGTGTTGTAGGCAGGGCTAGACCAGAGCCCGGATAGCTGGGGGTGGCGCACAACGCGGATTGGCTGGTCCAGGGCTATGGGCGGGGTTTGTTTGGGAACGCGGAAGAGCTGGACCCATTGCTGGGGGGGCGCGGCGGGGGAACTTCAGTGAGGTGAGGCCAAGTCCCTAGGGCGGGGTGTGTTCAGTTTAGGGCTCATTTGGTAGGAATCCGGGAATAACTGTATTTAGTTTTTTTAATTCGTTCTTTTTAAAAAATATTTTTATTGATTTCAGAGAGGACGGGAGAGGGAGACAGAAACATCAATGCCTCCTGCACGCCCCTCACTGGGGATCGAACCCGCAACCCCCGCACGTGCCCGGATCGGGAGTGGAACCTGGGCCCCTTCAGTCTCGGCGGACGCTCCATCCACTGAGCCGAACCAGCCAGGGCTCATTCATTCTTTAAAAAACATATTTTTGCCCTGACCGGTTTGGCTCAGTGGATGTAGCGTCGGCCTGCGGACTGAAGGGTCCCAGGTTCGATTCCGGTCAAGGGCATGTACCTTGGTTGCGGGCACATCCCCAGTGGAATGTGCAGGAGGCAGCTGATCAATGTTTCTCTCTCATCAATGTTTCTAACTCTCTATCCCTCTCCTTTCCCCCTGTAAAAAATCAATAAAATATAAAAAAACAAAAAAAAACCCCAAAAAACAAACAAACATTTTTAATGGACTTCAGAGAGAGGCAGGAAAAGGGAGAGCAAAACATCCATGATGATAGAGGGTCACTGATAGGCTGCCTCCTGCGCCCACGGGTCCGGCCTGGTCAGGCACCTGCCCAGATGAAGCCATACAAAGTGCAGGTATGGAGCAGCCATGGGCTGTAAAGTGCAGCATAGGAAATACTGGCTACTTTCCTGTCTGAAACCAATAAAAACATATTTACAACAGGAAGCAATCACTCCATGGTGACTTCCTGTCGCGCAGCTGTGCCCCTAGATGCCTCTACAAGAAACGGGAAGCCCTGGGCTGAGGAGTCAGAAGGTGACGCCTCACAACGTCCTGAGCAAACACTTCAAACAAAGGGCAAAACACAGCGCGGGGTCGGCTAGAAAGGTTATTTTATTTTAAAACACACCCAGGTTAGTAAATATCGGAAAACTTCATAAATAGCCTTTTTATTTACATAAGGCAGTACATGCTCGGACTACGGCTACACAGCGAGAGGAGCAGGTCTCAGCCATTGGAAGCTGCCCGGACGTGGACACGAAACGCTGATGCAGCCCGTCAGCCCATCCGCAGGTCACAGGTGACCCTGCGCTGTCTTCCTCTTTCGTGATGGCATCCCATTTTACAGGAAAGTCATGGTTATTTAAAAGGCAAAAAAAAAAAAAAAAGGCTCAGGAATGATACAAAAACAGTGGCCTTAGGTTTTTCCGAAGTGCAAGTGACATGAAGGTGCGTGTGCATGCATGTGTGCGTGCGCGTGGGGCGCTGTTATTCTGACAGATGAAATACTGAACTTTCCAAGGGGACCTGCCCTTTGGCACCAGTGGCTCCGGAGCTCCTGACATTCGCCTGTGCCTGGTGGTTCACAGTCAGGGGGACACAGCGGGGAAGCAGGAGGCTCGGCTTCATTCACTGCAAATCTAAGATGACAGCGTCCGTCTGTCTGGCTCACCCATCGACTCTCCCTGTGCAGCCCCTAAAAGCCCGTCTCATTCCCGGCAGACAGCAGGACATAGGAAAACCTGGCTTTTTAAAACAAACAGGGAGAATTAAAGCTTCATGGAATGATGCCAACCTCACGCCCAAGCGCTTAACCTTTGCATAGTCGGTGCTTGAAGCTGCGTGGTCCTGAGCAGACAGGAGGCTGGATGGGCCCCATTTCCCTGGGGTCACTCCCGGCCCCCCTACCCCCAAGGCTGCCAGCAGGCGCCTGAGACAGTCGACCTGGAGAACCATCCCCTCCCTTTTCGAGGTAGAGAAACGGAGGCACAGAAAGGTAAAGGGACTCTCCTGGAACTGCACGATTCAAGGAGAAAGAGAAAAGAACAGAAATCCTTCTCCCGGTTGCGCTCCGGGCCTTGCACCACCCGGCACGTGTGAAGCAGACGTTTACTTGTGTGTCCTCGCTCTACCGAGTGTCCACTCTTTTACTAGGTATTTTTTTATGTAACAGACATCTTCTTAAAACAGAATTATTTTGTTGCATTTACTAGCATGTGGGAAATGGGCACGGACATAAATTAGAGATGAGGCCAGACCCTCCTCCCCGTTCCCCTCCTCCTCCATCTTCTCAGGCACCCGACGGAGAGGTGAGGATCTGGCCAGACATGGAGTCACCTCGAAGCTCAACGACAGCAGTTTGCCCCCAGGACGAGGGGAATGGGCGTGAGGATGGCAGGAAGCTGAGGGATTTGGCAGGACCAACCGTATTACGTGCTGTCTGATGGGCAAACAGTCTTTCCCTTTCCAACCCGAGTCCTAGGCTCCTATGTGCGGGCGGGAGGGAGGGGCGTGTTCCTGGGAGCAAGTCGCAGCTAAGGAACTCCTGCTGCCTTTGGTCCCTGAGAAGGTGGACGCCAGATTCCAACCAGTCCTGCTCGGTGAGTGGGGGGACCAGGCCTCCTGACCCCTTAGCCCGTCGGACAGCCAGGAACAGGACTGGGCGCAAGGATGAGTCCTCATCCAGCTTCCCACTCGGCCACAGGAAGCCCAGCCAGGACCCCGTCGGCTTCTGGAAAGAGCGGGGGCGGAGGTCGGCTGACAGAGCGTTTGGGGGCAGCTCTAGGTGAGCCGCTTGTCTCCCAACAAGGCCGACGGTCCTCCTCCCCTGGGAGACACGGGTCTCCAGGGCTTTGCAACCATCTAGGAACTGGTCACAGAGCCAGCACAGAGCTGAGTTGTCGAGAAAGAACCAGAGGTGACCACACCCTCTGATGGTCCCCTTTCCATCGGACGGGAAACCCGATGAACACAGCAACCTCGGGCGCTGGGATGAGCTTCTGCAAATAAAGGCAAGTTGAACCACAGCCAGGCCAGCAGGGCTCCCTGCTGAGTGTCAGCCCAGGAGCCAGGAGGTCACGGTTCCATTCCCAGTCGGGGCTCGTGCATGGGTTGCGGGCTCCATCCCCAGTGTGGGGCGTGCAGGAGGTGGCCGACCCGTGATTCTCTCTCATCATGGATGTTTCTCTCTCTCTCTCCCTCTTCCTTCCTCTCTGAAGTCAGTAAAAATATAAAAAAAAAACACCCACACACACAGGAAAAACTCAACATTAACAAATCGTAGGGATGATCACCCAGAAAAGGCCTCCTCCTGTAGAAGGAGCACACGGGCCTGCAGTTAAGCCTCCCGCGCAAGTCGCCACGAAGTAAACGGACCATCTATCCGGCGCGTCACCCTCCCCACACACGTGCAGCCAACGGGCCTGCGTCCCTACGATGGCTGATGATTGCAACCAAACGTTGGAGAGCTGATGAGGAAGGACGATGTCTGCGCACGGGGTGACTTTCGTTAAATAGATATTGTTAATGTTTAGTTTTGTTGCTGCTGTCAGCTCAGGAGCCCCTGACAAGCCTCGACCGTCACATGAACTTTAAAATCGTAAACGGGCTCTCCACTCCGTTAAACTGTCACATTTCAGGCCGCCTCTTGGTTCACACGCGGGGGACGACCTTCCATGGGTCTTGAGAAGGGTTCCGGTTTGGGCTGGAAAAGCCTGTTTTTTTCTTCCGTGAACGCCCGATGCCAAAGTCTGCTTCTCGGAGTCCACACCCCAGCACCACCTTCCAACGTGGCCCAGTCCGTTTGGCGACAACCTCACCCGAGGACACGGTAGCCCGTGAAACACGCCGCGCGCTCTGGGCCTGGTCCCAGGTGACACTCGGAGGGTCTCTGATCCAAATCCTGGCCTCACCGGCGGCCAGGCTTCAGAAGCTGAATGTGAGGAGGGTGAGTGACCCTGGGGGACCCTACCGTCCCCGACAGCAGGACGCAGGCCAGACCAATCGCTTTCACGTTTTGCTGGAAATTCTTTGGAAACTCCCTCTGTGTGTTCGTTGCAATTGGACGGGCCTCAGCCTCACTGGGCCTCCACCTCGTTCCCGAATCACGGATGAGCCGCTGACCACGCACCCTCCCGTCTAACAGCCGTACGATCAGGGGACCGAGGATGTGGGCCTAATGGGATTCGGGATCCCAGCCACACAGACAGAAGGCGGACGAGGGACCGCCTGCTCCTCCAGTCACGTCTTTACTGCGAACGGGGCCAACCCTCTCTCACGTGTCTTCCGTCCTGACTCTGCCCACGGCCCCTGTACACACGTGTGTTGAGAATAGTGACTCCACAGCGTAAGCGTTACTGTAAGCCCAGAAAGCAGACGCACAGCCGAAAACTAAGTGAACGCAGTTCAAGTGATAAAGGCACTGAAATTGACTCACGCTACTGGGTCCCCCACAGCACAGCGCTCTTCTCGCTCCGTCTGCCACAAACGCGTCTCCGTGTCGGGGGAGGGAGAGCCAGCTCGAGAGGATCAGACACAAGTGAACGCGCAGACCCTGGGCGCGGGTGAGGCCAGAGGGGCTCCACGCAGAACGACACACCTACGGGCCGCGTCCGTGCGGGCCCAGCTCCCCAGGACCCTCCGGGCAAGGACGCGCCGGAAAGAGCCCGTCTTTCTTCTCCACGTGAAATAACGTCAGGTTGGAAGGAACGAGGACTCATGACAGCTTCCAGGTGAATGGCAATGAACACGGTCCCTCTCCTCAGAAACGGCACCAGGAGCAACCTGAGCCCGGAGACGGCGAGGCCCTGCTGTCCACCGGACCACACGCCCCCGACGCACCACCAGCTCCAACTCCGGCCGTGTCGCAGCTCTTGTCCTTCGCCTCAAATCAGGTCCCGAGACCACACCCATTCCCTGCTCCTCGCCGCCCCCCCCTCCCCCGCCCTTAGTCTGCCTTCAGGTTGGATTTGTTCATCTCCCCGAGGTTGAAATTGAACTCCTTGAACACCTGGATGAGGACGATGCCCACGGACACGGTGGTGAAGCCGCAGGCCATGCCCAGGAAGTCCACCAGGCCCACGTTGCTCCACTCGCGGAAGAGGATGGCGGAGGCCAGCAGGACCAGTGTGGTGAACACCACGTAGTAGATGGCCCCGAACACGGAGGAGTCGAAGCACTCGAGTGCCTTGTTGATGTACCTGAACTGGACGATGATGCTGCAGCCCAGCACGGCCAGCAGCACCAGGCAGAGGCACAGGGCGCGCTGGCTGGACGGGTTGTTGTGCAGCAGGTCCTGGGCGGCCAGCCCGATGCCCTTGGTGGAAGGCACGGTGAAGCTCCCCAGCAGGGAGCAGATGCTGATGTAGACCATGATGTTGGTGGGCCCGTGCGCTGGTGCGATCCAGAAGATGAGCAGCAGCAGCATGAGCAGCACGACACACAGGTAGCCCACGAACACTGCAAGACACAGGCGTTTGATTGTCGCTTTAAAATATGTTTACTGACCTCAGAGACGAAGGGAGAGGGAGAGAGAGAGAAACATCCACAATGAGAGAGGATCATGGGCCCCAGACGGTTGGGCCCCAGAGCATCGGCCTGAGGACTGAAGGGTCCTGGGTTCGATTCTGGTCAAGGACACATGCCCGGGTCGTGGGCTCGATCCCCAGGGTGGGGTGTGCAGGAGGCGGCCGATCCATGATTCTCTCTCATCAGGGATGCTTCTCTCTCTCTCTCTCTCTCTCCCTCTCCCTTCCTCTCTTTCTAAAAATCAATAAGAATGCTTTTGAAATACATAGAAACAAGAGAGCGACCTCGGTGGGGAGCATGAAGGTAAAGTCACACGGGGGGAGCGCAGGGCCAGGACACAGGTGGCCCCCAGCTCGAGGCCCAGAGTGCACCCCGCCGACCGGGCCGGGAGACAGGGTCACTCTGCACCCGGACAGCAGAGGGCCTCGGGGTCATGCCACAGCGCTCGAAGGGAGCAGAGAGGGGTCACCTGGGTTGGTCAGCTTCTCCTCCAGCTCGGCCTGCGTGGTCACACTCTCTGATTTTGGGGAGTGGATGATCAGCACGACGGAGCCCGCACAGCTGAGCAGACACCCCAACTTGCCCAGGATGTTGAGCTTCTCCTTCAGGAGGTACGAGGCTAGAATGGACCTTCGATGTGAGAGAAGAGGGAGCCAGGCTGGGGTCGGACCCTCGGCCCGGTTCCCGCTCGGGGCCGGTCCTTAAGAAAACCCGCATTTCCTCGGCAGCCGGTTTACTTTTCAGTTTGTAAGAGTAGAAAGAGGGGCAACTTCTAGGACTTGCATGCAAATTCTACGCATAACCAATATACAGTGAACGACTCAGCTCATCATGCTATTCAGTGGATATGAAATACACCAGAGCAGCAAAAATAAGAATAATGCACCTTATTTTCTAAAAAAATGATCAAAACGCCTATGTTAGATCGGAAAGTGGGATATTAAAATTGCTAAAATAAGCCCTAACCGGTTTGGCTCAGTGGATAGGCTTACAGGCTGAAGGGTCCCAGGTTCGATTCCGGTCAAGGGCATGTACCTTTAGTTGCAGGCACATCCCCAGTAGGAGTGTGCAGGAGGCAGCTGATCAATGTTTCTCTCTCATCAATGTTTCTAACTCTCTATCCCTCTCCCTTCCTCTCTGTAAAAAAATCAATAAAGATATATTTAAAAATAAATAAATAAGTAAATAAATAAATTGCTAAAATAATGGCAAGTAAGTCATGATCAAAACACGTAAGCCCTGGCTGGTCGCTCAGTGGTTAGAGCATCAGCTTAGGCCCAGAAGGGTCACCAGTCGGATCCCAGTCAAGGACATGACCCTGGGGTGCAGGTGGGATTCCCGGACCCCGTCAGGGCGCAAGCAGGAAGCAGCCAATCCACGTGTCTCTCTCATATCAATGTTTCTCTCTCTCTCTGCTTCCTACTCTCTCTAGGAATCAATAGAGAAAATACCCTCAGGTGAGGATTAAAAAAATAGTAACTCGCACAACTGAACGTGGAGGAATAAATTAAACCACGTTGAGGAAAATACCAAAGAACTTTCTCCAGCGACAATTTCATTTTTCCTATTTCACCAGAAACACTAAAGATAAAGTTTTTATCTATCCTCTATCTACCCAAACAGCACATGAAAAACCACAACAGAATCCCAGCTCTCACCCGAACGGCACGCCGAGGGCACCCAGGGGCGTCACCAGGACCGTGGGCACCGCAGTGTACGCCAGGAAGTTCCCGATCTGGCCAACAGCCACTGGAATCAAACCCGAGAGGACCGCAGGGTTAGCACTTAGAGCCAGGGCCCCACTCGGGTCGGCAGAGGCCCCGCCCTGAGAAAGCTCCTTCCTGCCCTCTCCTCGTGAGAAACCCAATGCGGGGCATGTTCCCATCGGCAGGGCAGCACGTCCTTGTTTCAGGAAGGACCATGCAGCCCAGCCCGCGTGGCTCAGGGGTGGCACTTCATCCAGCGAACCCAGAGGTCGGTGGTTCTGATCCAGGTCGGGGCACAGGCTGGGCTGCGGGCTCGATCCCCAGTGGGGGGCGTGCAGGAGGCAGCCGATCCATGGTTCTCTCTCATGGTGGATGTTTCTCTCTCTCCCTTCCTCTCTGAAATCATCAATAAACATATATTTCCTTGATGGATAGAAGTAAGGGAGGGAGGGAGGGAGGGAGGAAGAAAAGGAAGGAGGAAAGAAGAGAGGGAGAGAGGGAGGGAGGAAGGAGGTTAAGCCCCGTCCCACAGGGCACTTACTTGCGATCGTGCCTGCCCACCACACCGCGTCCGTTAGGTAGGAGGTACCTAGGACAGAGTGAGACACGTGTCAGGAAAGCAAGAAGCCGGAGGTTGCCCCGGCTGGTTGGCTCAGCGGATAGAGCGCACACTGAAGGGTCCTGGGTCCGATTCCAACAAAGGGCACAGGCCCAGGTTGAGGGCTCCATCCCCAGTGGGGGGTGTGCAGGGGGCAGCCGATCCATGATTCCCTCTGATCGTGGATGTTTCTCTCTCTCCCCCTCTCCCTTCTCTGAAATCAATAAAAATGTATTTTAAAATTAAAAAAGAAGAAGGTGGCAGTGGTTTACAAGCCGAAGAAAAGAATTACACGAAAACAATAATGATGCCCTGTCCAGTGTGGCTCGGCTGGCTGGAGAGAGGGTGGGAAAGAGAGGGGCTCAGCACGTCCCCAGCTGCTCCCACTGCCCCCTCACCTTGCCGCCGGTTCAGTCCAGCCTGCAGGTGACACCACCTGACCCCAAGGGAGAGCTGCCCACCGGAGTCTAGTCCACCCAGGGCACCAGGACAGGTGAGTGAGCGGCCTCCATGCGTCTCCTTCACCTCCTCTGTGTATGGAAACGACCTCCAGGAAGCCAGGCCCCCGCCTCTACCTCTCACTGCTCTCACCACCTTCCTTATCGCAGATCTCCCCTCAGGGCTGGATGGCGGCCGACAGGGCTACTGAGTTTCAGGCCTGGCAAGGGCTCCGGGTTCTGTGACCCAGTAGAGGCCACAGGTTCAGTTACTCGGCTCCGAGCGCCTTCAAGAAAGCTCTCAACCCGTTTTCATAAAACTCAACGTTCAGCCCAGCCGCCGTGGCTCTGGGGCTGGGCGTCCACCTGGAACCAGGAGGTCGCCCGCTGCCCGGTGGGGGCACAGGCCGGGGTTGCAGGCTCCATCCCCAGCGCAGGGCGTGCAGGAGGCGGCTGATGACGAGTCTCTCTTGTCCTGGATGTTTCTCATCTCGGAAATGAATACAAACATATTTTTAAAACAATAAACAAAATACCGGAGACTTTATCAGTCCACTCTGCATGCCAGGCCCTTCACCTGCCTCCGGGAGGCACTCCAGGGCCGACTAGGGAACGGGGGAGGCTCGCGCGCGTCTGGAATATGAACTGTGAAATGAATGTCACTCGTCCTGCCCGGGGGGCTCTTTTTTGTAAATGTTTTCATTTTCATTTATTTCTTTTTATTATATTTTTGTAGATGTCAGAGGGGAAGGTAGAGGGAGAGAGAGAGCCCCCCACCCTGGGGATCGCGCCGGCAGCCCCCGCCTGTGCCCGGACCGTGCAGCCACCGTGACCTCTTGGGAGTCGGGGTCCCCGCGCCCCGGGCGTCCCCCGCGCAGGGCACCGCGGGCCCACTGGGGTTATTCACCGGCCTGGCATCGCCTTCGCTCAGGGTCAGGGGGTTCACGTCCCCCAGAAGGGTCCACGCAGGACCCGGGCGCAGCCCCCCGGGGGGCCCACCCCCTCGCCGCCCGGCCGGCAGCGCGCGCAGTGCTCACGGAACCGGGCCGGGCACTTGGGGGACCCTGTTCACCGGGCGGTTTCCGGGACGGACCGGGAGGAGGAAGCTGCGGGCCGGACCGACCTATCGACGGAACGAGGCCTCGCCTGCCACCCGGAAGGGAGAGGCGGTGGTGGCGACTGAATCGCGCCGCTCGCTCGGGGCGCCCGGGACGGGGGATGAGGGGGAGGTCCAGGCTGCTTCGGGGGCGGCCCAGGTGGAGAAGGGTCCGTGCGCGCCGGGTCCCCGTCCCCGTCCCGGTGGAGGCGGGACCCCGGGCGCCCCGGATGGCGGGCGGCCACCCCTCCACCCCCGCGCACCGGCCACCCTACCTCGCCGCTTGGCGCGCACGATGCCCTTCTTCTGCAGCACGAACGTGGACCCGTTCACCAGGCTCGACACCACGGCCACGCCCAACCCGAGCGACACGGCAGCGGGGCTCGGGCTGCGCGCCCCCTCCCCGGCCGCCGCCGCCGCTGCCGCCGCAGTCCCCATTCCGCCCGCGCCGCCTCCTGCGCCTGCGACTGCGCCCGCCGGGACTGGGCGGGGCCAGAAGGGAGGGCGGGGCCAGCAGTGAGGGGTGGGGCCGGCAGGGAGGGCGGGGCCAGCAGTGAGGGGCGGGGCCGGCAGGGAGGGCGGGGCCAGCAGGGAGGGGCGGGGCCGGCAGGGAGGGCGGGATGGAAAGGGCTCCTCTGTCCCAGTGTCCTGGACGAGGTGCCCTGCATCCTAGGGAGCAAATTTTTTTTTTATATAGATTTTTATTGATTTCAGAGAGGATGGGAGAGGGAGAGGGAGAGAGATAGAAACATCAGTGAGGAGAGAATCACTGATCAGCTGCCTCCTGCACGCACCCCACTGGGGATGGAGCCTGCAACTCCCCCGCATGTGCCCTTGACTGCAATCAGACCTGGGACCCTTCAGTCCTCAGACCCACGCTCTATCCACTGAGCCAAACAGGCTAGTGCTGGGAGCAAAAGTTAAATGCCTTGTGCATAGCTATCTTCTATTTCATGTGTGTGTGTGTGTGTGTATGCATGTGTTTTATTGATTCCAGGGAGGAAGGAAGTGGGAAACATCCATGATGAGAGAGAATCATAGATCAGCTGCCTCCTGTACACCCCACACTGAGGATCTAGCCAGCAAGGCGGGCCTGTGCCCTGACCAGGAATCAAACAGTGACCTTCTGGTTCATAGGTCGGTGCTCAACCACTGAGCCACACTGGCCAGGCTGCCTGTCAGTCATCTTGTGGAGACTAGGGCTTCCCCATGTCCTGGGTCAGCCCGCAATTGCCCAGCCAAGCCAACAGGCCCAGTCTAGTCCCAAAGGGCTGACACTACCATCCCCAAACAGCCAGCCTAACCCCCAAGGGCCAGCCTAGTGTGGGAAGAGTTGAACCCCGTCCCGAAGGGCAGAGCCTCGGGCTGCAGAGCCTTGTGCTCTGTTAAGGGAAGTTTTACTTCATCGCATTACTTATAGGAGGAGAGAGAGGAACTGAGCCTAGCCCAGAGGAGCTGAGTGTAGCCCCCAAAAGCAGAGCTAACCCCAAAGAGCCTGGCCCAGTCTGAAAAGCCCAGCCAAGAACTAAGAGCTGACTCTAGTCCCTAAGGGCCAACACTCTGTTTTATCTTTTGAATCCTCACGCAAGGACATGCCTAGAGTGGAAGAGAGGGAGACAGAAACATCAATCAGCTGCTTCCATTTGTGGGTTCAATCCCTCTTCTTGGATGGGCCCTGACTGGGGATCGAACCCACAACCTAGGTCTGGGCCTCGACGGGGAACCAAACCGACAACCTTTCGGTGTACAGGACGACATTCAACCTGTACACTCCTGTCCAGGCTGAATTTCTACAGTTTTACTTAATGACTGAATAACTCCAGAGAGAAACGGAGGTGTAAAATGCCATGTTACATACTGTAAACTACTCAACATGTGTCGGGGTTAGCAAATTCCAAGGCCATTTGCCAAGGGAGAGTTTATTTATTTACTTTTTAATACATAAGCTGTTACCTTACAAGGCGCATGCCTTCCCAAGGAACACCATGTCTTCGGAGGGGACACAATTCGCATGCTCATTATTCTAATATGATCAGTGAAGACACAAAGAAAAACTGAAGATGGCCTCGGGAGAAGTGACCCTGGACAACACAGACCGTTTGGGGTGGGGGAGGGCATTGGAGCCTTTTCTTACAGGAAGGGTCCTGAAACGTCCGTCTTTCCTGTGGGAGTGTCTTGGGGAAGTGACCCATGTTTATATTTGCCATGTTTTGCCAGAATCCAGCTGGATAAGAAATGTGGGTGCCAAGGTCTACACTCCATTGCATCCCCACGTAAGCACCTTTCCTCCTCCCAAGAGTGGTCTGTAGGCGAGTGTTCTCCAGACATGGGTGATGGGTCAGGTTCCCCTCAGTCTTCAAAGGAGGTGTCCCTGTTAGTTCCACCCCATCACAACGTGAACCACCAGCAGGTAGCACATCGCAACCATGCAGGAGACCACCATCATGGGGAAGCCCAACCTGAAACACAAAGACAGGTGCATTGTGGTACCTGCCGCCTGGTGAGAGCTGTGAGAACCAGGAGGTCGCTGGTTCGATGTCCAGTCCGGGCACATGCATGGGTTGTGGGCTCCAACCCCAGTAGGGGCCGGGCAGGAGGCAGCTGATCTATGTTTCTCACTCATGAATGTTTCTCTCTCTCCCTCCTTCCCTCCCTAAGAAATAAAATAAAAAATTTAAAAATAAATAAATAAAATAGCAGTCTGGGTTAGTTGGTTAGAGCATTTTCCCAGTACACCAAGGTTGCAGGTTCAATCCCCCGTCAGGGCACATAGAAGAAGCAACCAATGAATGCATAACTAAGTGGAACAAATTTATGCCTCTCTCTCTCCCTTCCTTTCTCTAAAATCAACTTAAAAAAAAACAAAACACCACATCCTGGGGTGAGATTTAAAAATAGAAGAGAGAGACTATGGCAGGAATTAGCGGAATGTCAAACAACTATCAAAGGCTTTGCTTATTCAGTCTTTTGAAAAAAAGAAAAGAGTTCGTTATCAAACCCACAGACACCTAGAAAATGTTAAAAGAACGGTGAGGTTTCACCTTCTACCTCTGTCTACCGTAAACGGTTTGGACAACTCAACGTGGCTCTTTTGCTCAGAGCTGTGGAGTTTAACCCACGCCGCACACCAGACAGTGCATCACACAAGGAAGGAAAAATGAACCCTCTCTCAGATGCCCTGTATTCCTTGTACCTAAAGGGTCTTCTTGAAACTTAAAGGGGAAAGTTGCTCAGCTAGAGTGTGTGAAGCAAGAGCGACCCAGTTCCCTGTGGATGGAAACAGAATCATTTCTTAGGGGTGAGATAAGAAGGACTTGCCCGCAGCACTTTCACAGGCAAAGCTCCTTCTTTCCCTCCCTTCCCCTGCAGTTTCAGTTCCTGAGGGAAGGAGGGCCTCTGACAACAACATAAGCATGAGATGCTGGCACCACAGAGCACTGACTATTTGTTAATCCTCACCCGAGGATATTTTTTCCACCGACTTTTAGAGAGAGTGGAAGGGAGAGGGAAAGACAGAGAGAAACATGGATGTGAGAGAAACACATCGATGGGTTGCCTCCTGCACGCGTCCGACCAGGGCCTGGGCCAGGGAGGAGCCTGCAACCGAGGTACATGCCCTTGACTGGAATCGAATCTGGGACCCCTTGGTCTACAGGCCAATGCTCTATCCACTGAGCCAAACTGCCTGGGCTCCTTTTAAAATATATAGACTTTTATTGAATTCAGAGAGAGGAAGGGCAAGGGAAAGAGCTGGGAACACCCATGATGAGAGAGAATCCAGGTCTGTGTCCTGACCAGGAATCGAACCGTGACCTCCTGGTTCCCAGGTCGATGCTCAATCACTGAGCCACACCGGCCGGGCCCAGGGACCCATTTTTCATGGGGGTTTTCTCTGCACTAACTTGAGCTATACAGATACCCCGTAATTGCTGCAAACATGCCTACTCCTTGCACTTAAGAAATGCGTTGCTATTTTTAAAGAAAAAAAAAACCCCAAACACCTTAGAGACTCTCTCTACACAGACAGAGTTTGGAAAGTACCTGAAAAACTGCATGAAGGAGAAGCCGTATCCATGCTGCTCGGCGATCCCCGCGCAGACGACGTTGGCCGA
>PVJC01000719.1:28132-44311 GCA_004026665.1 Murina feae
GGGGGGGGGGAACCTGCTTCCCGCCAAGGGGCCATTGGATATTGAGAGCCTCATTCAGGGGCCATACAACACAACTGACTTAAACATTAGCCTGCTGCCCGGCCAGCGAGGCTCAATGGCTGAGCGTCAACCTGGGAACCAGGAGGTCACGGTTGGATTCCCGGTCCAGGGCACGGGCCTGAGCTGCAGGCTCGACCCCCAGGAGGAGGTGTGCAGGAGGCGGCTGATCCGTGATTCTCAGCATGGATGTTTCTCTCTCCCTCTCCCTTCCTCACTTGAATCAATAAAATAAATATTTAAATAAACCAAGACGATCTCCACTTCTCAGGCCAGCCATCATCATTTCAAGCCCAACTGCGTAAGGAGGGGGTGAGAAACCGGGACTGGGGAGGGCTTCTGATTTAAGTCTGTCCCTCACAGGAGCCCTGTGAGCTCAGGTGCAGTGTGGGAGACGTGTGGGCCCAGGCGCGGAGTAGGAAAACGCTAACTTGAGCCGTAGGTCACGCTCATCCTCAGGCCAGGGCCGCAGAAGGTCCGCCCGAGTCCCCTTGCTTTCCTGCCATGGGGTGCTGATGTCCCCACTCCCCTCGCAGCGCCTTACCTCCCAGGCAGGCGCCCAGGGCCAGTGCGTACATGAGGGGTGGTGCTGGCAGGCTGACCTCGGGGTCCTGACTCAGGTTCAGGAGCACAGGGATCTGCAGAGGGAAAGGTCCCCACATCAGGCCCATGGAACCCAGGGAGGCTGCTGGCCGCGACCCACCACCACCTCCCAAGGCACTTGTCTGCCGCCAGCAGGAAACCAAAGGGGAGTGTGCACCCCGCAGGGCCATGAATGGGAGCCCATGGGTTCAGCCTTATGAGCCACTGGTCCCCCTTCTCCTCTCTGCCCCCTGGTGGCTGCTGCGCATCTTTTTTGTTGTTAATTCTCTTAGGCAGAGGGTATTTTTCCTATTGATTTTTAGAAAGTGGAAGGGCAGAGGGAGGAGAAGGGAGGGGAGAGAAAGAGAGACAGACAGAAACATCGATGTGAGAGAGACACATAGATTACCCAGGCAGGGGGATGGCGACACTCTCACCACTGAGCCACGCAAGCCAAGGCTTGATTTATTTATTTACTAGAGACCCGGGGCATAAAAATTTGTGCACTTGGGCGGGGAGGGGTCCCTCAGCCCGGCCTGTGTCCTCTCACAGTCTGGGACCCCTCAGGGGATGTCCACCTGTTGGCTTATGCCCGCTCCCCGGGGGATTGGGCCTAAGCTGGCAGTCAGACATCCTTCTGGCAGCCTGGGAGCCCTCGGGGGATGTCCACTTGCCAGCGGGGAGCAGTCCTAAGCTGCAGTTGGACATCCTTAGTGCTGCTGAGGAGGCAGGAGAGGCTCCCACCACCACCGCTGTGCTGGCAGCCGTCAGCCTGGCTTGTGGCTGAGCAGAGCTCCCCCTGTGAGAGTGCACTGACCACCAGGGGCAGCTCCTGCATTGAGCATCTGCCCCCTGGTGGTCAATGTGTGTCATAGTGACCAGTCAATTATATAGGATTATTTGGGATTCTTCAACCAAGGATATTTTCCCATTGGTTCTTAGAGAGAATGGGAGAGGGAGGGAAAGACAGAGAGAAACATCAATGTAAGAGAGACACATCGATGGGTTGCCTCCTGCACACACCCCAACGAGGGCCTGGGCCAGGGAGGAACCTGCAACCCAGGCACATGCCCTCGATTGGAACCAAACCCAGACGATGCCCTATCCACTAAGCCAAATCAGCCAGGAATTTTTTATTTTTTAAGAAATAAAATATTATAGATTCAAGTAAGCTGCGCAGTCGGCAATGTCAGAAGGCGCATGCTGCCAATCTCAGCTGGGTCCGGGGCACACAGAGCCCCGAGCCCAGACATGCTCAGCTCCATGTTCCCAGGGGAGGAGGGAGCAAGTCCTCTGTTAAGCCTCTGCCTTGGGCATCTCCCAGTTCTCTTCACAAGCAAACGAAAGCCCTGGCCAGTTGCTCAGGGGTTAGAGCAGCAGCTCGTGCACCAAAGGGTTGCAGGGGATGGATTCCAGGTCGGGGGGTACTTACCTGGGTTGATTCCCAGCCCCAGGCCGGGCAGCGTGCAAGAGGCAACCCACCGAAGTGCCTCTCTCACACTGATGTTTCTCCCTCCCCTTCCCCTTCCTCCATTTCATTCTCTCTAAAAATCAGTGGAAAGAACATCCTTGCATGCAGCCACAGGACCCAGCTCCCAGCCAGCCACCTGGCTCTGCTGCCTGTGCGCTAAGCCTGCGGCTGCAGCCCGGGACGCGTCGGGGTTCCATGCTGCCTTCTTGGCAGAAAGAGGGAACCCAGATTGTGTCCAGCCTGCACGCTGGGCCTCAGGACGTGGGACTCACCATCGTGGCTGTGTACGGGATGTTGTCGATCAGGGATGATGCGATGGCCGAGACCCAGACCACCAGGACGATGGCGGCTGCGAGGCGCTGGTCCTCGGGGACCATCTGGAAGGAGCAGGCGAGAGCGGTGCTGGGCATCACGGCTGCACGTCAGCCACACGGGCTCGGGTCGTTCGACATACGGAAGGGCCCTTGGGGCTGGCGGTCCCTTCTGATTCCCAGGTGTGCACACAGCCTGGCCGGGTCCCACAGCTGACCGAGGGGAGCGAGTCCCGGCTATGCCCACGGCAACCAGCAGGTGCCCCGTCCTGGTGGCTCACATGGTGACAGTATCACACGGTCGCACCGAGCGGCTCTCCGGCCATGGCACCGGGGCTGGGACCTTACTCAGACGCGCGTCTCGACTGCTTGTCTCAGGCAGGTTTTTTTGTTTTGTTTAATATATTTTTATTCATTTAAGAGAGGAAGGGAGAGAGAGGAACATCCACGATGAGAAGGAATCATTGACTGGCTGCCTCCTGCATGCCCCCCACTGGGGATCGAGCCCACAACCCGGGCCTGTGCCCTGACCAGAAATCGAACCGTGACCTCCTGGTTCATAGGCCGATGTTCAATCCCTGAGTCACACCAACGCGGCTCACACAGGTTTCAACCAAAGGCTAATAGCAAAATGGCAGGCATCTGTAATTACATACATTTTTTTACAGTCTCCCTTTGCCCTGGCTGGTTTGGCTCAGTGGATGGGGTCTCAGCGTGCGGACTGAGCGATCCCGGGTTCAATTCCAGTCAAGGGCATATGCCTGGTTGTGGGCTCGATCCCCGGTGGGGGGCGTGCAAGAGGCAGCCGATCAATGATTCTCTCTCATCACTGATGTTTCTATCTCTCTCTCTCCCTCTCCCTTCCTCTCTGAATCAATACAAATACATTAAAAACAAGTCTCCCTTCAGCTTTAGGCTACCTAGGGTAAAAGAGGTCCCAACTGTACTCTTTTTACATAATTAAGGGGACCTACTCTTGCTGGCTTAAAAAAATTTTTTTATTTTACAAAATGAATGGAGCCCTGGCTGGAGCCCCCATTGTATTGCCGCACAGGCTGTACCTTGATCAGCGAAGTGGTCTGTTCACCGACATATTCTATCAGGTGCAGGTGCGCCAGTGCCTGGAAGAAATGGACATCAGTGGGAATCAGCTTAACACAAAGAATGTACACAGATTCTCAAGAACCATGTCTCTAGCCCTGGCCGGGGTGGCTCAGTCGGTTGGGCATTGTCCTATGCACCTAGAGGTCCTGGTTCGATTCCCAGTCGGGCACATGCCCAGGTTGTGGGCTCGATCCCCAGTGGCAGGCGTGCAGCAGGCGGCCTACCCATGATTCTCATCATGGAAGTCTCTCTCTCTCTCTCCCTCTCCCTTCCTCTCTGAAATCAATAAAAATAAATTTTTAAAAAAGAAAAAAGAATACAGCCCCGCCCACTAGCTCCTATCCCAGAAAGAGACAAACCCAAGAGAGGGCAGAGAAGGATCAGCCGAGGGCCAGGGGATGGGCAGGACCCTGAAAAGCGGCTGGGGCTGGGGCTGGGGTGGCTGGGCTCCGGGGAGGCGGGTGACGGGTGGGAGACCAACGGGCCCTCCTGGCAACGCCCAGCTGCCCTGTTTCCAGGGAGAGAAGGACACAGAATAAGCAAGAAACTTCCTTTGGCAACTGAGTGGCCAAGGGAGTCCTGCCAGTCAGAGCATCAACTTCCCCCCGCCGCCAGCAGAGGGCGCCCTTGGATAAGAATTGGTGCTTGTGGGTTTTTGTTTATCCTCACAAGCGAATATTTTTCCTGAGGATAATTTTTGGCATTACTTTATTTTTTATTTTTATTTACTTGTTTGCTCTTTAATTCTTTATTGTTTAATGTGTTACATATGTCTCCTCCCCGCCGCGACCTCTCCCGGCCACTCCCACCCCACCCCAGGGTTTTATAATTTTTATTTTCTGTTAATCCCCACCAGAGGATACTTTCCCATTGATTTTCAAGGAGGACGGAAGAGAGAGGGAAAGACAGACAGAAGCATTCACGTGAGAGAGACACATCGATTGGTTGGTTGCCTCCTGCACATGCCACGACCAGGGCCCAGGCTGGGGAGGAGCCTGCAACTGAGATACATGCCCTTGACCAGAATCAAACCCGGGACCCTCTATCCACTGAGCTGAACCGGCTGGGGTGCCATTGATTTTTAGAGAGAGTGGAAGAGAGGATTCAGAGAGAGAGAGAGAGAGAAACATCTCACATCAACTGTCTCCCACACTCACCTCAACCGGGGCTTGAACCTGCAACCCAGGTACCGCCCTTGGCCAGGAATCAAGCACCTTCATGTAGGGATGGACACTCTAACCACTGAGCGTGTTTTTTTTGTTTTGTTTTAAAGGCAAACCCAACCGCATTAAATTCATCGGAGAAATCGAAGTCACACGTACAGAGCTGGCAAGAAAACATCCTGCATCGGAATTTCACATGTCGACTGAGGAAAATTCCTGTCTCCGTGAAGCAGGAGAGAACTTCACGTCCAGACTTCAACCCGAATGAGACATGGCCCAGCAGGCATTTGAAAACACAGCATCCCTCCCGTAAAATTGGAAACAGGGCCCAGAAATGGACAGAATACAGGGGGGAATAGAGAGAGAGCGGACTGGTCTTACGAGCAAACCTTTTAAAAAGCCAAAGATTTCTCAGGAATGAGGGGAAAGTTACAGGGGGCCAAGGAACCGTAGCGTAAATGAACCCGAAGTCAGGGGCACTGAAGAAAGGCATTGAACCAGTCAGGAGAGTCCTGGCTGGGGGCTCAGCTGGTCGGGGCACCATTCCATGCACACAGAGGTTGAGGGTTCAATTCCCGGTCAGGGCACATGCCTGGGGCGTGCAGGAGGCAGCTGGTCCATGATTCTCTCTCATCATGGATGTTTCTAGCCCTCTCTCCCTCTCCCTTCCTCTCTGAAATCAATAAAGTTGTATATTTAGACAAAACAAAAACCTTGGTAAAAGGTACTGGGGTCCCCAGTCTCACCTCCATCAGCACGAAGAGTGCTGCGAAGAACAGAAGCGTCGCCCACTCCACTCGGTGCAGAATGATCTCGAAGTCGTGGATATCCGCTAAGATCAGCAGCCAGATGGCGCCCAGAATGGCAATCCACCCTGTGAGGCAAACAAAGGGGCTGGTAGCTGGAGTCCAACTGCTAACACACTCGTTAACTTTCCACCTCGTGACCGCCTTTCTCCTCATTGACAACTCATCCTGCAAACTGAACGGATTTTAAATGTACGGTTTGTATTTTGGATAATTATATGCCCATGAAACCAACACTTCAGTCCAGATAGTGAACACACAGCCCGGCCTGTGTGGCTCAGTGGTTGAGCTTGGACCTATGAACCAGGAGGTCACAGTTCCCCAGCGTAGAGGCAGCCAATCGATGATTCTCTCTCATTATCAATGTGTCTATCTCTCCCTCTCCCTTCCTCCCTAAAATCAGTAAATATGCATTAACATATGCTAATGAGGCTTTTTTCCTAATCAACCTGACTCCCATCACTGTGAACACACAAATATACAGGCTGCATCTTCCAGGACTCTTGGAGATAATCTTCTGCATACGAACCAGACAACAGAAGATTTTTTTTTAAATTAAAATTGGTGATGGTGAGTTTATGTTTCTTCATTTTTCCTGTTAATCCTCCTCCAAGGATATTTTCCCATCAGTTTTTAGAGACAATGGAAGGGAGGAGAGATAGAAAGAGGGAAACATCGATGTGAGAGAGACTCATCGATTGGTTTCCTCTCCCATGTGCCCCGACTGAGGCCGGGGATCAAGCCTGCAACCCAGGTGCTCACGTGCCTTGGACCGGGAGTTGAACCCGAGACCCTCAGTCCCTGGGCTGACACTAACCACCGAGAAACCCCAGCCAGGGATGGGACAGCACGAATGCTCCCCTTCTGAACCGCGACGTCCAGGGCAAACTTAAAGGGTGACAAAGCGGGACCGCAGGGGGCTCACCCAGGTCCAGGTGAACGGCAGGGACGAACGAGTTGAGGAAGAACATGCAGATCACGAACCCCAACACCATCAGGCACTTGGCCAGCAAGACTCTGTCCGAGACTCTGTGCTGGGAGAGAAGAAAGAATCGTCTGTTCCTGCCGTGGGGCCGGCATCCCCAGGCCGAACCCTCTGGGTTTCTCCTCGGGATGAAAACGGTGACGTCGTGGACGTGACAGAAGGTCACGAGGAGGCGTGTGCTACGGAAAGTCAGTGGTTGAGCGCCCACCCATGAACCAGGAGGTCAGTCACGGTTCCATTCCCCGTCGGGTTGCGGGCTCCCTCCCCAGTGGGGGGTGTGCAGGAGGCAGCTGATGTAATTCTCTCTCATCATCAATTTGTGGACAGAATACACCTGGAACATGCTTCCCCCAGGGGCTCCTGGGAGTAACTCGGGTCTCGTGCACACGGCAGGGGCAACAGAGAGAGGGGACGCTCATGCAGGCCGTCCTGAGACGCAAACCACAGGGACCCATACCTTCTTCTGCAGCTCCTGGATGTTGGTCTCCCAGTTCTTATCCTCCTGTGAGATTTGTCTGAAATGGAAGAAGGAGACGCCTCAGCTTCCTGGCGACCCTGCGCAGTGTCTGGCGTGCAGGGCGCCGTCCCCGGGGACACCGGTGAGGCCACATCGCGAGGCCCGTGGAAGGCGGCCGGGGGCGCCGGGTTTGTGAATTGGGAAAGACATTTGCTCTGTGTTTCCAAGAAAAACAGCACACGCAATGACGGGGACGTGTGATGGACCATGTGCGAGCATGTGCGTGCGTGAGCGCGAGGCTCGTCAGAACATTGGCCCGAATGTGACCGAGGGGATGACACTCGCTGAGCCACCCTGTGTTCCTCCCTCACTGTGTTCTACTTTTGAGTTTGTTTTCCCCCCCAAAATGAGGATATGACATAATCACGACTCAGCTAACAAAAGGACGAAACACGAACAGAAACGCCACTCCATTTGGTGGATTTGATTCCCTGGAAATTGGCGATGAAAGGCTTCCTCCCCCGCCAGGCTGGTGTGGCTCAGTGGTTCGGCTCCTGGTCAGGGCACCTGCCTGGGTTGTGGGCTGGATCCCCGGTGGGGGGTGTGCAGGAGGCGGCCGATCCATGATTCTCTCTCCTCATGGACATCTCTCTCTCTCTCCCCCACCTCTTTCTGAAATCAGTACAAGAATGTGTACAGAGCCCTAGCCGACTCAGCTCACTGGATAGAGCATCTGCCTGTGGACGGAAGGGTCCTGGGTTTGATTCTGATCAGGGGCAAATGCTTGGGTTACGGGCTCGATCGAGGCAGCTGATCCATGATTTTCTCTCATCACGGATGTTTCTGTCTCTCCTTCTCCCTTCCTCTCTGAAATCAATAAAGAATATATTTTTAAAAATATGTATATATATATATATATTTTAAAACGCAGAAAATGAACTGAGTGTGATCAGCTATTCTTTGGGCTCCAAGTCAGTCACAGGTGGAATACAGCGTTCGATTAGCTTGTTATATTCGTTCTTTGCGAATCTTGCTGTGCTGCACGTGGGACGTGTGGCTGGGAGCGTGACTTCTGTCCCCGCTCACCCTTTCCTCGCTGTGTGACCCTGGGCAAGTGGCTCACACTCTCTGAACCTTGGTTTTCTCCTCCTAACCAGGGCTCAGCAGAGCTCAGCAAAGGCAGAGACCATCACACACCAGGGGGGCGAGCGCGGGGCGCGGCATGCAGGGCACTCCTCTCTGGTCCCGTGGGGCCGCCTTGTCACTTCCTCGTCTGTACAAGGTGGTGGTGGAGAGGTGGCCAATGTCATGCCACCGCCGAGCGCAACCGGGAACGAGGCTGGCTGGCGTGTAGGCTGAGTGCGGCCCGGCACAGCCCAGCCTGGTACCTGTGGAAGGTGTGCAGCCTCCGGGCCAGCAGCCGCTCCAGCGCCAGCACCTTCCCCAGAAGCAGGCCGCGCACCGCCGTCTCCTCCCGGCTGGCCGGGCTGATGCGCTGGGCCGTCAGGCGCCACACGTGGATTTCGTGCTTCAGTTCTGCAGGGAGAGGAAGCCAAGGCTGGAGCCTCCTGAAGCCTCGGGGGTCGGCAGACACCTGCTTCCCTCTCCACCTCCCAGAACAAGAAACACGGCCTGTCCCAGCCCTGCCCTGAGGATGCAGATGCCCTGGCCCACACCCACGCGGGGGCTGCAGCACCGGGTGACGGTCCTGGAAGCGGGAGACAAAGCTGACTTCTAAACATGACCACAGATGCAGAGCAATGTGACTTCTTTTTAAAAAAGATATTTTTATTGATTTCAGAGAGGAAGGGAGAGGGAGAGGGAGAGGGAGAGGGAGAGGGAGAGGGAGAGTAAGAGGGAGAGAAGAGAGAAGGGAAAGAGAGAGAGAGGGAGAGAGAGAAACAGCCATGATGAGGGAATCATGGACTGGCTGCCTCCTGCACGCCCCACACTGGGGATAGAACCTGCAACCTGGGCCTGTGCCCTGACTGGGAATCAAGCTGTGACCTCCTGGTCAGCCACGGAGCCACACCGGCTGAGCTAAAGTATGTGATTTCAAGTCTGGGTGAAGAATTTCCTTGATGCTCATCTGAGGACATTTTTATTGATGAGAGAGAGAGAGACATGGATGTGACAGAGACACATCGATTGGCACCCATGGGTGGCCGCCCGCACGCACCCCTACTGGGGCCGGGATCAAACCTGCAACCCAGGTACAAGCTCTTGACCAAGAATAGAGTGCTCTAACCACTGAACACACCAGCCTTTCTCTGGCAGCTTCTGGGGGTGGGGGAGGGTAGGAAACAAGATCATCCCGCTGGTGTGGGCGGGTCTAAGTGACAAGGTGCCGACACTCACGACACTCACCGACAATCTCACTGGGCTCCTTGTTGTACAACTTCCTGTTCCAGTAGAGGAGCCGGAGGAGTGGGAAGGAGAAGAGCAGAACGAAGCAAATCCCCACGAACATGTGCGCCGTGAATCCCGCAAAGTCCAGGCCCTGGGGACGGACAGGGAGACTCACGGACGGGCCTCCCACTGCAGGGACCCAGCCCTGCGTCCCACGGGAGAAACGTCAGTTCCCAGGCCTGCCATCCAAGCCTTTCCTTAAAAACGTATCAGAAGGAGCCGGTGGAGCTCGGTGGCTGAGCAGCGACCTATGAACCAGGAGGCCATGGTTCGATTCCCCACTGAGGGCACAGGCCCGGGTTGCTGGATCGATCCCTGGTGTGGGGCATGGAAGAGGCAGCTGATCTGTGATTCTCTCTCATCACTGATGTTTCTATCTCTCTCTCCCTCTCCTTTCCTCTCTGGAATTGAAGAAACATTATTTTTTAAATGTATTGGAGTGAGGATGAAATTCAGACCACTCAGCTCTACGCGGGAAGGCCAGTCCCCTCGCCTCCCCCTCCGGGAGGACCTGGAGCACGGGGTCTCCTGAAGGCCCCCATGCCGGGCAGGATGCCGAGTGGGCTTCGCGGGAGCTGCCCGTGATGCTGGCACGCACCATCTTCCTCAGCTCCTGGTTGGAGACGATGATGACGTTGGGCGGGTCCCCGATGGCTGTGGCGGCGCCTCCAATGTTGGTGAAGATCACTTCCGCGATCAGGACTTGTCTGGGGTCCAGGTTGAGCACCTCGCACAACCTGTCACAAACGGAGAGAAGCGGCTCCGTGGCTGAGCGCCGACCGGTGAACCAGGAGGTTACGGGCTCCATCCCCCGTGGGGGACGTGCAGGAGGCGGCCAACCCATGTTCTCAGTCACTGATGCTTCTCTCCCTCTCCCTCCCTCTCCTCTATGAAATCAATAAATACATGAGACCTGAAAAATACACAGAGAGAGGAAAATGGGAAAGGCCTACGTGCAACCTAAATACTTTTAGAGCTTGTATTAGGGAAGTGTGTACACACACGCACTCACACGCATGCACACGCACTCACACATATGCACACATACACACGCACAAACACACACGCACATGCACACCCATAAACGGACGCACACACACATATGCACAAACACACAAACACACATGCACACACACAAAGCACAAAGCACACACATACACACACAGGAAAGGCAATGCTGGGGACGAATGAGGGCGACACTGCGGGCCCTGGTTGGGGCGTGTGCAGGAGGCAGCCCATCGATGTGTCTCTCTCACATCGGTGTTCCTGCTCTCCCTCTCCCTCCCACTCTCCCTAAAAACCAGTGGACAAACAGCCTCGGGAAGGATTACCAACAACAAAGTTTTAGCCAAAGCATCTGACACTTGGAGCCTCTGGAACACGGCAGCCCACGACGTGGCCTTTTCTCAGACGCCGACGCCCCAACGCCCCTGCCCTTGACTGACACCCTTGACTCGCGCTCCTCTGCAGGCGGCGCACCTGGGTGCACCAGGCCCTTGGGAAGGTCCTGCGGCCCAGTCCTCAATATTCCCAGAGAAGTGGGGTCTCCCAGGCTGACAGGAGGGGCCTCCCTCCTCCCCGCTCGGAGCCCAGCCAGCGCAGGCCACTCCGCACACCCACCTGATGGTCACAGGCGTGAAGAGGAGTGACGTGGTGACGTTGTCCAGGAAGGCGGAGAGGGCGGCGGCGAAGAGGCACAGCATGAGGATCATGGCCCACACCCTCCCCCGGGACAGTCGGTAGGCCTGGGACACACACCAGCAGGGACACGTCAGCGGGCAGCAGCGCAGGCGCAACTTTCCCCAAGGGGCTCTCAGAACGGGGGTCTGAGGACGAGGGGTCTAACGAGGGGCTCTGAGAACGGGGCTCTGAGAACGGGGGTCTGAGGATGAGGGGTCTGAGAATGGGGGGCTCTGAGAACGCGGGTCTGATGCACAGTGCACAGAGGGTCAGGAGCTAGACCCACAGCCGGGCTCATGTGGCCCTGGGGGCTGAACATCGCCTGGGCACCAAAAGGCGGCTGGTTCAATTCCCGGTCGGGGTATGTGCCCAGGCTGCGGGCTTGACCCTCAGTGGGGGCCGTGCAGGAGGCAGTTTCTCTCTCTTCCTCTCTCTCTCCTCCTCTTTGAAATTCCAACTGAGCCAAAGCAGCCAGGGCTTGAAATCAATAATAAAATCCATAAGTGTATCCTCAGGTGAGGATTAAAAAACGAAAATGGTGCTCAAAGCCGGCAACATCCCTCTCCCTGTCCCTTCCTCTCTGAAAGCCACACAGATCTGAAGGAAGTAAAATAGCAGCATTGCTTACTAAGATGTAACGGTGGGAAATGAATAAACTCGAGAACCCCTAACCATTCCACACCACGTCCCACTTACCTTGACAGCACAGTAGTCAAAAAATCCGGTTTCTGAAAAGATGGCTACTAAGATCATCTGCGGGGAGAGGAGAAGGGGGACAAGGTGTCGGAGTGGCTGGGCACGCCCGCGCGGGAGCTGCTGTCACCACGCTGCGGCCGTGCTGAGCGGACCCCTTGCTGGAGGCCGGCACCTGCGTTTGGTGCAGGGCCTGCGCCCCAAGTACATGCTCACCGCAATACCCTGACCCCATCCTCACCCCACGTAACCCCAAATCCTGGTCCCAAACTGAGTCTAAGCCGAACCTGAACCCAACCCTAACCTCTGACTCTTAACCTTATACCTTGACCTCTTACCACTTGCCCTCTGATACAACCCTGGCACTTCAACCTTTGACCACTGGCCCCTGAGTGTCTTGGCCGTGATGAAGGACCAGCAGGGGCAACAGGCACAGCCCGATGGGGGGGGGTTGGGGGGTGGGGAGGGCCGCACGCGTGCGGCTGGACCCGGGATTACCATGCCGAACAGCAGGGCCAGCGTCTCGAAGTCGATCCACTCCACCACGTGGGTGAGGCTGGGTCTCTGCGAGGAAGCGGAAGCCGCCGTCAGTCCTGGCAGGTGCTGGGGCCTCCTGCAGGCGCCCTGCCTCTACCTGACGGGACACCCTGCCTCTATCGGGCACCCTGCCTGCACCAGAGCCAGACTCCGCGCGTCCGTCCAGGGCCTCGGAATCACAGCACATCACCACTGAGAACAGGGGCGACCAGGCATCCCAACATTAGTCTTCGCACTGAGTCACAAGAAAAGCACATTTCTCTCTTTAAAAGTTTTGTTTTAGAGACAGAGAAACAGGAGATGAGAGAGAGAGCGAGAGAGAAATGGAAAACACTCCTCAACGCCATGAGGTCTGTTAGTTTGGCCCCGGCCAACATTGCTCAGTGGTTAGAGTGCCAGCCCGCACACCAGTGTCGCAGGTTCGATTCCCAGTTCAGGGCACGTACCTGGGTTGCAGGTTCCATCCCCAGTCCTGGTGGGGACACACGCAGGAGGCACCCAATCGGTGTGTCTCTCTCCATCGATCCCCCTGCCCCTCCCTCTCTCCTTCCCTCCTTTCTACTCTCTCTAAAAGTTAATGGAAAAAATATCCTCCAGTGAGGATTAACAACAAGAAGTTTGTTAGCTCCCGGAGGGGCGAGTGGAAATAGCACATAAACCAGCGGGAACCAGCAGCTGACGCCCAATCCCTGAGCCGTCCCTGAATCGGACGTTCTACGCCCCGGATGTGAAATGCCCACTTACGTCCCCAGTCACAGCCAGAGCCGCCAGCGCCGCCAGGGAGCCCAGCATGGCCGCCAGGGTCCTGTGAACGATCTGGAGAGAGACGCAGCACGTGACTGTCTTGCAGTCCGCGGGGGGTTAACACACATGAAAGCCCGTGTGTGTAAGTGTGGGCCAGCCTGGCCATCCTCCACCACATCCGTGAGCACGACGCATCCATCGTGGGCTTCCTGTCTCACACACAGGGCACCCCAACAGCACGCCCAGCCCCCCTCCCTCGGCCCCAACAGCTGCTCTTCTTTCCTGAGCAATGAGGTGACCCTCAAGCAGAAGCAGGAGGCTGGATGAATAACGTAGGTTCTACCAGGAAGCTATGTAATTTTCAAAGGCTGTAAAATTATACAAAAAAAAAGAAGAAAAAAAAAAGACAAACCCCAGCACAGCAGAGAAGTCTTTTCAAAAGTAAATTGGCCTTGGACTGCACTTTTGAAATTCCTAGTGACTATAACAGATGAAAGCAAGTTGAATTTATTAAATGCCTACATTCCAAACAATATTCAGAAAAACAGGAGAAAGACACAAGAACTCAGTGGATACTCCTAGAAGCTGCTAAGGCAGTAATTCATTACCATGAAAATCAATAATTAGGGAAAAACCATTAATCTTGTGTTTCTGGCCCAAACTGTGTTTCCCATTAGCAATGGTGCCCGGTGGATAGGAAACCATCAGGAGCCCAGCAGGTGTGGCTCTGTGGTTGAGCGCCGACCTGTGAACCAGGAGGTCACGGTTCGATTCCCGGTCAGGACACAGGCCCCGGTTGCGGCCTCCATCCCCAGTGTGGGGCGTGCAGGAGGCGGCTCATCCATGATTCTCTCTTTTCATTGTCTCTCTCGCGCTCCCTCTCCCTTCCTCTCTGAAATCAATAAAAATTTAAGAAATAATGAAAGGAAATGATGGCAATGTCACTTCTTAGGAAAGGCACTACCACCATTTGATGGAGAGGGGGGAGCCCCCCCACCAATGAAAAGCACTCGGATGTGGGCACCGGTGAGGCTGGGATGGGCGCAAGCGTTACCTCGAATATAATCAGCACGTAGACCCCGGCGAGGATGACGGCGGCCACGGTCACTTGGGCTTCCACGCTGGCACGGAGGTGCTGGTGCGCCAGCAGCAGGGGCACCGCCCGGGGCTGCTGCAGGGCCGCGCGGACGCTGATGGAAACTCCGTCCCTGTAGATGGAGCACACATCTTTGGCGCCGGTGCTAACAGCATCCTACTGGCTGTCGGCAATGCGAGCTGCCCCTCCTTTGCACGCACGCCCCCCACGGCCATAGCCTGAGGCCCACCTGCTCGGAACCTCGAAGGTCCTGCTCACCACCACATGCTCGCTGCGTCGCGGGTTTAAAAACACGGTCCAGTTGTGAGTGACCTTGAAAGTCCAAGAGTGACACCATGGTAAGGCTTTGACCTTGACCATCACCGGGACCAGGGGCTGTGCTGGGTGGGTGCTCCTTTAGAATCAGAAAAGGGGAAAGAGAACCCCCAGAGTCTCCCCACCGCCACACGAGCAGCCCAGCCCACGGGGAGCTGGAAATGCCCGCACTTCAGAGGCCTTTGCATGATTTTTTAAAATATGTTTTTACTGATTTTTTTTTTTAGAGAGAAAGAGAGAGGGAGAGATAGAAACATCAAAGAGAGAGAAACATCATTGATCGGCTGCCTCCTGCACACCCTACACTGGGGACTGAGCCCAAAACCCGGGCATGTGCCCTGATGGAGAATCGAACTGTGAGCTCCTGGTTCATGGGTCAATATTCAACCACTGAGCCACGCCGGCTGGGCGGAGGCCTCTATCTTAGTGGGCAACACAGGAGAAACACTTGCCTAAAACTGCTACCTGTTTGCCCTGACCCAAGGGTCAGGGGTTCGATTTCTGGTCAAGGGTACATACCTGGGTAGTAGGCTCAATCCCTGGCCCTGGTCAGGAGAGGAGGCAACCCATCGAAGTTTCTCTCTCTCCTCCCTCCTTCCTCCCTCCCTTCCCCTCTCTCTAAAAATCAATAGAAAAATACTAGAGGCCCAGTGCACAAATTTGTGCACAGATGAGGTTCCTCGGCCTGGCTGGTGATTGGGGCTGATCAGGCTACCTTGCTCAGTCCTGATTGGGGGCTAATGGGGGCCAGCCAGCCAGGGAGGGTCCACAGGAGGGCTCCAGGGCATGTCTGGCCCTCTCGCCCAGTCCCAATTGGCCAGACCCTAGCAGCAAGGTAACCTACCGGCTGGAGCATCTGCCCCCAGGTGGTCAGTATGCATCATAGCCGACTGGTTGAACAGTTGAGTGAATGGTAGGACACTTAGCACATTATGCTTTTGTTATATAGAATTCTCCAGTGAGAATTAAGAAAAACAAAAATGTGCTTCCTAGTTTATGACTTTTCAGTAAATGCACAAGCTTGATTTTACCGAAACAGCCAGAGTTTGGTAACTGACGTAGAGAAAAGGGGGAAAAAGAGAATTTCAGAGACAGAGCGAAAGGCGAGGGCTCGCCAGATAACGGTCCACTGCCTCGGGACTCCCCGTCCGGTCCATTCAGGAGGAAAGTTGGTCTCTACAGTGCTGGGGTGAGTTTTCACAATTCCTTCCCAATAACTCAGAAGTAGGACCTGCTGGGGCCGCCGCCTGGAGCCGGGAGCGCCGGCCTGCGTCACCTCCACCACCACGTGCTCTTCTCTTTCCGGACGACTCGGACCGCCGGCCACCAGGGCCCCTGCCAGGTCCACCTGGAGCAGCGCGGAGTCGGACCGGCTGCTGAGGTTCGCAGCTGGGGGGGCGTTAAGGTGGGCACGGAGCACGGAGAGGCCTGGAGTCCACCCCGTCTCCAGCCCCAGGGGAGGTGAGCAATGCCCAGATGGGAGAGAGGCTACCGTGGCAACACAAGCAGCTACACTGCCTACCTCTGACCAAATGCACACAAACCCCTCCATACGCTCACCTCCAAGCTTTCCCTCAGGACTGTGAACCAGTGTCCATGTCACTCCAAAAACCTATGTCCAAGGCCTGGCTACCCTGCCTGGCTGTGTAGAGATCGGGGGGCCTCTAAGGGAGCAACTGAGACATCAGTGGGGCCCTGACCTTCCAGGATAGTGCCCTTATAAAAGAAGATGCCAGCCCTAACTGGGGTGGCTTGGTGGTTGGGCGTTG
>PVJC01000719.1:44411-111943 GCA_004026665.1 Murina feae
GCTCCCCTCCTCCCAGTTCCCACCCCATCCACTGCCCTATTCCCCCCCCACACTGTCCTCATCCATAGGTGAAAAATACATTAAAAAAAAAAAAAAAGAGAGAGACACCAGGTCTGGCCAAGTACTCAGCTGGTTAGAGCAGCATCCTGACACACCAAGGTTGTGGGCTCCATCCCCGGTCAGGGCACACACAAGAATCAACGAATGAATGCATCAATAAGAGGTACAACAGATTGATGTTTCTCTCTCTCTCCCTCCCTTCCTCTCTCTAAAATCTATCAATAAAAAATGTTTTCAAAAGACAGAGACATCAGAGAGCTTTCTCTCACTCCACACAGAGCACCAAGAAACACCTGGGAGGATGCAACAGGAAGGTGGCTGTCTGCAAACCAGGAAGAGAGACCTCACAGACACCAAATCAGCCAGCAAGACCTTGGCCTTGAACTTCCAGCCCCAGAATTGAGAAATGGGTGTTGAATCCACACCGTCAGCAGAGCTGACGCATACACTCGAACGTCTATCCTACACGCACGTCTGATCAGCCATGAGGCCTGCAGGGGGGCCAGAGAATACACAGCAGGAACGAACCAAGTTGTCACCAGACCCAGGCCTGGAACCCACGCACTCGAAAGTGGCATCTGCCTTGCGTGGGGATCCTCGCCACCACCCGCCCACAGCGGGCTCTCATAGCTCCCTCCCCTCTGTCCCGAAGCCTCGTCTTTCTCTCAGCGTCCTGTGGCCTGTGCGGTGGTGCCCTTGGGTGGCCCCTGGACCTGGGCTCGGGTGCCTCTCTGCTCTGTGACTCTCAACCTCGGGCTGCCGTCCACCTCCCGCCCCGGCACGGTTTGTGGTTTAGATACAGTAGCTTTCCAGCGGTGACACGGCCAGCAACTGCCAGAGCTTCCCTTCGTCGGGATACAGGCTGAATGAAACCTGCAACGACCAGAAGCACTTCAGGAAGATGGGTCACCGTTGAAATTAGGGGGAGGAGCCCTGGCTGGTGTTGCTCAATGGCTAGAGCGTCGCCCTATGGACCAAAGGGTCCTGGGTTTGACTCATGTCAAGGGCATGTGCCTCAGTTGCAGGCTCCTCCCTGGCCCGGGCCCTGGTAGGAGCTTGTGCAGGAGGCAACCAATTGATGTGTTTCTCTCACATCGATGTTTCTTTCTCTCTTCCTCTACCTCCACTACCCCTAAAAATCAATGGGAAAATATCCTCGGGGGAGGATTAAAAAAGAAAAAAAAGAGAAAATAGGGGGTGGTAATGGTATTGCTTGATGTACCCCACATCCACCAGTTGACTCCGAATAGCCCTTCTTAGATATTAGAATCAAGTTCTGATCCGTTCTACTATTTTCAGCGACCATGGGCCTTGATAATTAATATTTTTAATATATATTTTTATTGCTTTCAGAGAGGAAGGGAGAGGGAGAGAGAGATAGAGACATAAATGTTCTCTCTCCCTTCCTCCCTCTCTGAAAGCAACAAAAACATATTTAAAAACAAACAAACCAACAACCCCCCCCCCCCCACACACACACAACATGGCCCATCCTGGCCGAGGCCCAGGGCACTGCCTTGAAAGTCCTGGGACATGTGGGGGCCTCCCCGGTCCCTGGGTCCCCTTTAGTAATGAGTGCTATTGCGTGGGGCTGAGGGACAACTTGGGGGGCCCCTGGAGGGAGTGGGGAGACCCAGGGGCCAGCTAGTTGCCTCCTACAGAGTAAAGTCAGGCTGCTGGGGCGTCTGCCAGGTGATGTGGGACCAGGACAGAAGCTCTGCCGGGGCCCCCCTCGCCCCCAGGTCCCGCTCCCCACGTCCTCGGCACTGCCTCCACGGAGTGTGTGAGCCCACCCCTCGGGCGCTCACGCCCCAGGACCCCGGCGTGAGACTCACCGAGCACATCACCACGAAGACGAACAGGCCCGTGACTTTCAGCCGCCGCACACAGCGCCTGCAGGAGAAGAGCCGGGTGCCCAGGCTCACCAAACCTCAGACGCCTCTGGGGGGCCCTGGGGAACCCCGTCTCGACCTCATGTTTGGATTCTCTCTGTGACATGGTAGGAAGGGCCACACGCCCGCCTGTCACCTCCTGCCTCAGGGATGTTAGCCAATCATCTGTCAGGCCTGGGGGAGGGTGGAGGCCAGTCATCATAAAGAAGCTACATGTGCCTGGCCTGTGTGGCTCAGTGGTTGAGCGCTGACCTGTGAAACAGGAGGTCAGGGTTCGATTCCCGGTCAGGTCACAGGCCCGAGTTGTGGGCTCCATCCCCAGTGGACCGTGCAGGAGGCAACCGATCCATGACTTTCTCTCCTCACTGATGTTTCTCTCTCTCTCTCCCCCCCTTCCTCTCTGAAATCAATAAAAATATTTCAAAGTATATTAAAAATATATATATTTTCAAAAGCTTCAGCAAAGACTGGCCCCTGAAGCAGAGAAACAAGCGGCCCTTGCTGAGTGGGGCCTTCTCAACGACCTGGGGGCTTCCCCACTGCCCACATGGGTGGAGGCCCACAGGAAGCTGGGAATGAGGTGGGGACAGCAGGCGACAGGGAGACAGCTGCACAGATGTGCTTGGCCCTGTGGGTCCCTCAGCTGCTTCACATCCCAAATGGGTATCCTGGCCTGAGCCTCAGCCTGACACAGAGATGCTGCTTTCAAACACACGGGTCTCAATAGGGCCTTTCCTTCCAGTCCATGTCCATAGGGGAGCCAGGGACAAAGCCTGACACGTCCTTCTGGGAGCGTGAAAACCCCGCCCCTCCCCTTCACCTGCCGAGTGGGCGGGGCGTCGGGAGCGTGAGACGCCCAGCCCGGTCCCAGGCCAGTGGGCCTGTCAGCCTGGACCACCTGGGGCCCCGGTCCTCCTACCTCAGCTTGGAGAGGCGGAATGAGACGGGCGCCCCTTCCAGGAGGTCCCCCCTGTCCGAGGAGGCGGATCTGGAGGACCCGGGCACCTCACTGCCCAGCAGCGACCTGGCCTCCCACTCGGCTGAGCTGAGGTCCCAGGATTCGGCCATGATGAGCTCCGGGTGGTAGACGGGCAGGCACCGCGCCCTGGAAGGCAACATGGGGGTTATTGTCACGTGATGAAGTCCGTCTCCAGCACAGGACACATCTCACACTGGCATGTGACATGCAGACTCCATCCCAGCTTCGAAAACGAGGACAGATGACGAGTGGCTGGGCCTGGCCCTACAGACAGACATCACAGAACAAATGGGTCCAGGGAAGTCTGAATTCTCTTGGATCTTCAAAATGCATGGTGGGCCTTCAAGAACCGTCAGCCAGCCCGGCCACGTGGCTCAGGGGGTAAGCAGTGAGCATCGACCTCTAAGGTCATGGTTCGATTCCCGATCAGGGCGCATCCCTGGGTTGCGGGTTCGATCCCCAGTGTGGGGCGTGCAGGAGGCAGCCGATCCATGATTCTCTCTCATCGTGGACGTTTCTCTCTCTCTCTCTCTCCCTCTCCCTTCCTCTCTGAAATTCATAAAAACGTATTAAAAGCAAACAAACACCATAACCCTGGAGCTGACAGTACAGGGCACAGAGCCGGGCCCCTGATGCATCAGAGACAAGTTCCTTTCTCAGGAAGAAGGCCCCCCCTGAGAGCCTTGGGCGATGCTCAGAGAGGCCTCCTCCGGTGGAAGGGGGCACTCACCCCTTCTCCTGGGAGGGATGCCCCAGCAGAGGCGTGCTTTCTGTGCAGCAGCGTTCTCGGGGCCCAGAGCTGCAGAAGCCGGTGAAAGGCAACTGAGACCTGAAAGACACACAGAGCAGCACAAGCGACAGGTGCTGTCCCCGCCAGCAGGGGGCGCCCTCAAGACATGAGCGATCGAGGGGCGGGGACAAAAGTCTCCCATTGAGGGTCTAAATCCAGTCTCTGCAGAAAAAAGCTGGAGTGCTGTCTAGCCGGTGCGACCCAGTGGTTGAGGAAGACAGCGATAGAAACATCCATGATCAGAGAGAATCATCCATTGGCTGCCTCCTGCTCCCCCCACACTGGGGACGGAGCTGGAGACCCGGCATGTGCCCTGACCGGGAATTGAACCGTGACCTTCTGGTTCATTGTGGGTCGATGCTCGACCACTGAGCCACACCGGCCGGGCGCTAAAGCCATTTTAAACTCACCTCTGCTCTGTGAGGAAGGAACCAAAATCCTGGTCCACAGGAGCCCAGCAGCTCTGCCCGGCTGCCTGCTGGGGGTAGGGGCTCCCGGGGTCCGCCCCACTGATTCCCAGCTGTGCCTGGTGGCTGCTGGCGGTGAGTCCCAGGCCAGCACTCAGGGAAGCGGACGTCTGATGGAGCTCCACCTCCAGCCTGCCGGAACTCAGCCGGCCGCCTTCCTTCTCCAGATGCATGGTCTGCCGCGCTTGCTCGCTAGGTCAGCTGGAGAGAAAGCGCCACGAATCACGAGCAAATTGCAAGGTTATCCGCACCTTGGGAAACCCTCACCGCCAAATGGGACTCCGGAAAAGCCTCCTTTTCCTTTTTTTATTGATTTTCTTTAGAGAGAGAAAAACATCAATTTGTTGTTCCATTTATTGATGCATTCATTGGTTGATTCTTTTTTTTTTTTCCAATCCTCACCGTAGGCTATTTTCCTATTGATTCTTAGGGAGAGGGAAAGACAGAGGCATCACTGTGAGAGAGACATCAACTGATTGCCTCCTGCACGAGCCCTGACCAGGGCCTGGGCCGGGGAGGAGCCTGCTACCGAGGTAGGGTCTTTGACGTGTCCAGGGACGTGTGCCCGTGTGCCCCTCCCCCCCCACCCACGGGGGAGCATCTTCCTCCCCCTCCCCAGACGCAGGACCCTGCACCCGCCTCCTCCCAGATCCAGGGACATGTGTCCTGACTTTGCTGGCGCCTGGGGGTGGGAGGGTGGAGAAGGGGGAAGCACAGTTGGCAACAAAGACAAAATCCAGAACTAAAACTCCGGAAAATCCATCCAGCGCACGAGGTTCTCACCCCTGGGCAGGTGACTCCCACGTCCTATTTGCAGCCCAGACAGACCACTGTGTCCAACTACACTCCTGTCTCCCTTGATGTTGCGAGGTGCCCAGACACCCCCGTGGGAGTTCTGAGACGGTTCTTGGCTCTTCCCCAGGGCCCTGGGACTGGTCCCACTCAGGTGCACCCCTCACAGACAGAGACCACCCCCCACTCGTGACCCCTCTCACCTAGCTGAGCCTCCCCATGAAGGGTTCCCGCCCTGCCGTGCGGCAGCCTCTCTCAGATGCAGGGGGAGGCAGTCAGTGGCTTTCTCCAGCCGGCTGGCTGCTCCCTGCCACACAACCTCACTGATTTTTCCAAAACACACATCTGACCACCGGGCTTCCAGCTCAACACCTGTCCCAGGCCTGGCCGGCGTGGCTCAGTGGTTGAGCATTGACCTAGGAACCAAAAGGTCACAGTTGGATTCCTGGTCAGGGCACAGGCACAGGTTTCAGGCTCGATCCCCAGTAGGGGGCGAGCAGAGCAGGAGGCAGCTGATCCAAGATTCTCTCTCCTCATGGATGTTTCTCTTTCTCCCTCTCCCTGCCTCTCTGAAATCAATAAAAACATTAAAAAATAACCACAAAACACCTGTCCCAGGTGTCTCAGGGGTGGGTACCGCTGTGCTTCCCTCTGCCCCATCACTCCTGACGCTCGCAGACCTCAGTCAAGACCCAGGTGGTTGGAAGCTCCTCAAAGATTAGCTAGTATGAGCCCTGGCGCAGTAAACCATAAGGAACGGAGGTTCCTAACCACCCCACCTTACACGGGCGTGAACGACCGCACGAGTCTGCAAACGCCATCTGCAGTAACAGCAGAGGTGCCGTGTCCTGTGAGGTTCACCCCCGCTGCTTCCAGGGAGACTGACTCCTCACCAGCCATCATGTGAGAGCGGGCATCCCAGCTGCAGGCCATCCCCCCCGGCCCAGCACCCGCACCTGGGCCTGACCCTGGGGCCTGGACGTAGACCCCAGGCCCGCCCCACAGGCAAGCCCCAAGGATGGCCTTTCCCACGTGGTTTAGGTGACAAGGAACTGACTTGTATTCAGGACAGAGCTGCTACCCACTGTGCCCACTAACTAACTAACCCACTGCCTCCTGTTCTCTCTTCCTCGGAACCATCCACATAGCCCAAGTTCGAGCTCAGCAGGCCAGCCGGCCCGCGCAGGAGGAGCCCCAGCCCCAGGCCCGGGTCCGTAAGCCCAAGGATGTGATCGTCCACGTCCTTGGAAAAGGCTGGCGACAGGAATCCGTGTAATTCCTCTGTGTGTGGCCGAGTGAGCAGCTGGAGCACCAGGGATTTAAAGGGCGCATTCCGTTCCCAGATACGCCTGACCCGTGCTCACGTGCCTGCCAGGCGGGCGCTGGGAGCGGACCCCGCTGGGCAGGCCAAGCAGAACCCCGGCTCAGGAACCCTTCCCAGCTCCCGCCTCGGCACCCGCACTGCGCCCGCTTGGGGAACCCTGGGGGAGGGAGCGCAGTCCCGCAGAAGATGCGCGCTGTGCGGACGCCTGCGCCTCCGGCTTATGCGTCTTCACACCAACTTTCCCGGCTCCACAAAGCAACCGCCCAACAAGGGCTGGCCCCCACCTCCTCTCCCAACCCACCTGGGACGCGCTCTCGCTCCAGGAGCCGAACCGCAGGTCCAAAGCTCGAGTGCTGAGCCGCGAGGGGAGCGCGATTCTAGGAGGAGCTCTGGCAGCTCGCGCGGGGGGCACGCGCGGGGCGGACCGGGCGCGGTCTTCCCGGCCTGGCCACGCCCCCAGGCGGCCACAGGCTAGGAGGGGGAGTCCTCCTCACTCCTGGGCTGCCGGGCGCACTCAGAAATGGCAGAGGGTCTCCAGCCACCTCTGGGAGGGCCCGGGAAGGTCTGCTGGTCTGCGCGCTGTGCCGCTGCGCGCATTTCAGGTGCTGGGAACAGCGTTCTCCGGGATAACGGGAACTGTCACACCCACACGGAGGGCATGTCTGCCTACCTTTTCTTTTGCGCAGCCCCCGGAAAGCCCAGCGAACCCCAGCGAGCCCAGCCTGGCCCAGAAGAGCACAGCCGAGCCCCTCAGCAGTCCCTGTCCCTCCAGCAGGCCCCAGGGAGCCAGCCGCAGGGTCCGAGTGCGTTGCACAGGCACCTACCTATCCCTGGAGAGTCAGCAGCCCTTTCAACCTTGGCTCCGGGGCCACACATGCTCCCTGGAGGGTCCTTCCGGCAGGCCGTCTTCTGGATGTGCCATCTTGTGGGACTTCCCCATGCACCCAGCCCGCAACAGCCTAGCCAAGGCCGAAGGGCAGAGTCTAGTCCCGAAGGCATAGCTCCAGTGGCTGAGCACACCTCATGGGGGGCCTAGATCCGCAGAGCCTCCTGCTCTGTGAAGAAAAGTTTTACTTCATTTGATTACTCATACGAGTAGAGAGATAGGCTTAGCCTTCACCCCCAACCCCAGGGCCCTGGAGGGTCTCGCGGGTTCGATTCCCAGTCAGGTGCACAGACCTGGGTGCAGGTTCTAGCCCCATCCCAGTCAGGGTGAGTGCAGGAAGCAACCAACTAATGGGTCTCTCCCACATCGATGCTTTTTCTTCTCTCCCCCTCTACCTCCACCCTCCCCCTCACTCTCTCTAAAAACCAATGAAAAAAACATCCTCAGGTGAGGATTAACAAACAAAACTAAAAAGCAAAACAAAAAATCCAAACCCCACAGCTTAGGAAAATTTGAGCCGAATTAAGAAGAGAGGGCTGATCTAGGCGTTCACCAACGCAGTCCTGGATCGGGTACAAAACACTGGGCCCCCGAGGAATCTCCCAGCACCCGATGCTGCTGCAGCCCCAGGTTTTAGTGCCTCAACCCAGGATAAGCAGCTCAAATCCCAGCCTAGGGCCAAGGAGACCGGAAGCACCCTGACCCCAGGCCAGAGGGTCTTTCCTGGGACAGCAGGCGGCTGGGGCCCGGACGGGAGGGGCCGAGGGCTCCCAGCACCGCTGCCCACCCTCCCCCCTCCTGATGACCATGCCTTTGTCACGGCAGGGCGTGTGGTGCCTGCAGTGAACAAATCTAACTGGGGTGGCTCTGACCGATGTCCTGGTGGAGACTGTGCCAGGTGACAGACGCTCACAGTTCTCTGACAGCGCTTTATTTATAGGGTTGGAATTCAGGCACACACACAACACACATGTACAGCACATGTTCCATGACCAGAGTTGGGATAGAGCTCAGGCAGACCCCAGCTACGTATGCGCCTAGCTGTGCCCTCGGAGGAGGGGCCGCCCGGCCTCTGGGTTTTGGTTTTGGTTGAAATAACCTCTGGATGAGTTCAAGTAACACTGATCACTTCATGTTCCAAAAACATTTAATAAATTCAGAATAAAATGAGCGAAGTATTTATAATGCGATCAACGGTCACACAGATTTCCACGTACAATCGAGACAGTGCAGACGCGGAAGCAGAAGGGCTGGCGTCCCCGCAGAAGGCTTTATTCGTTCCTGGGAGCCGGTATTTACATGGCGATGCAGCATGGGGAGGAGGGGAGGGGGAGACTTTCGTCTGGAGGACAAATGTCCATGTCCGCGGCCACGTGAAAGGGGGGGTTCCAACGCTGCTCCGTTGGCGCCCAGCTGGGCCCAGGCCCCGCCACCCAGGGGGTCCTCCCTGCAAGTCCTTCAGCTGCTCAGTGTCCCGTGAGATAGTCCTGTGTCGAGTCTGAAGCAAATGAGTCCACGTCCTCATTCTCCGAGTCCTCGCTGCTGTCCTCGGCGGCAGGCTCGCCCGTGAGGGCGATGCGGGCATAGTCGTCCGTGTCGATGGACTTGCAGAAGTGAATGGCGTACTTGAGCTTCTCCTCAAGCACCTGCCGGCAGGAGTAGCGGGGCAGCTTCAGCAGGAAGAAGCAGGTGTAGGACTCGGGCAGGAAGTGGTCGGGAGGGCTGTACTTGTCCAGCACCTGGAACAGGAGGGTCAGAGCTGGGGGACCTCACTCACCAAGGGTCCTAAAGTGACACGCATCACGCCCCTGGGGCCCGCTCCCTTTAAAAATCAGAGCTCCTCGACTGGCAGTGAAAGAGCCATGGGTTACTGTGACGATGACTTCTCTGAAGTCAGGGCTGTGAGGAGGTGGGTGGGCCAGCCGGGTGGGGCGGCCCCTCACTCCCCAGCCTGTACCCTGCAGACTCTGACCCTAGGAAGGCAGTGAGAAGAGGGGACAACCCCCAAGACCACCTACGTTTTGCGAGAATGATGACACATGGCTGACAGAAGGTGGGCAGCCTGCGCTCAGCAAGGAGCCGCCTTGGATCCTGGCAGACATTTGGGAAGAGCCCGCCCCTCTACGAACCCCCGGCCTGGACAGTACCGTGACCCGGAAGGTCTGGGGGTGGGCAGCACAGCCCCGTCACCCAGCGACTGGCAGGTACCAGAGCCGTGTCTGACCCTGGGGCAGAGAACTCAGACTCAAGCAAAGCTCGGCCCTTGGTCTGATGAGCCTGGGTTTTCTCACAGGCATTGCTGCCCATCCAACTGGAGGGCCAAGTGCTACGCAGTGTGCTCACAGCCAGGTCAGCTGCCTGGTGCTGTGCGCGCAGGGTGTCCACACACACTTCCTACAAGGGGGCTGCCTAGCACCTGCAGCGTTTCTCACCCCACCCCCGGAGAAAACAGAAAACCAGGTCGAGAGGCAGGAGACCATCCCGACCGGCACTGCCCGAGCCTCCAGAGCCCACCTGGATGACGAAGTCCCGGCCCCGGAAGTCGGCGATGGTCCTGGGCAGCCGGGTGCGGCCCCACACAAAGCGCAGGAAGAGGGAGCGCTCCGTGTTGGAGAAGACCTCCATCACCTCCCAGAACCACTGGACCAGCGGTGCCGATGGCTCCACCCCTTTGTAGGTGGCCACTGACTTCAGCAGGTGCAGGGGGATGTCCGGGCTGCCGCACACCTGGGGGCACACGGTCAGGGCGCCCTGTCCATCCACTTCTGCTCAGCACCCACCACCCAGGCCGGGGGCGGGGGGGAGGGCAGGAGACGTGTGGGGCCTGGGGCTGCCCCAGGAGGGAGGCAGGAGACTGGCTTCCTGAGCTGAGCACCCCAGACCCCCGAGGGCACAGTGAACCGAGGAGCAAGGGTGCGGAGGGGGGTCACCAGGGAAAGGCCCTGCTAGCAGGGCAGCTGTGGAGCCGCTTACCATCGTCTCCAACTCGTAGCCGGTGAAGAGAGAGAGCAGGGGCACGGGCACGACTCGGGCCATGCCCTCCCGGACAGCGGCCACCTGCTCGTCGAACTCATGGAGCCTGAGAGGAAGCACCCAGGTGAGCAGGGGCGCCTCCCCCGTTCCGTAGTCCGTGAGGATGGGCTGGAGGTGATGCAGCCACGTTTCTGTCCTCCTTCCCGCCCCCACCCTGTGGGAAGCACCCCCAGGCCTTCACATCGGGGCACCAGGCAGGAAGGAACACAGGGGACGGCAGGATGCCTGCCAGGTGCCCTCACCACAGTCCACACGCACCTGTAGCTCACGGCCAGCCGGACGTATTCCGCGCGGGTGTCCAAGGAGATGTGCGAGTGCCTGGAGCTCAGCTGCACATCCTGGCCGCTGGCGCTTGGCACCGTGAAGGGCAGGCCCATTGCCTCGAACTCCTCGGAGGTGGCCTCGTTGTCACGGATGTACATGAGCCCGGGGATGAAGTCCTTGTCCACCTTCCCGGGGAACAGAAGTCCGTGTAGAGGCAGCTGGTCCACCCCCTTTCCTCCGAGCCCGGGGCTGCAGCCAGGCCCTGCCCACAGCCCCCAAGGCCAAGAAGGAGAGCACACCAGGGGATCCCATTTCCCAGACGCCCGGGCGCACCTCGCTGAGGTCTGCGATGGTGAGGCTCATCCCCGCCAGCTGCTTCCAGACGGGCTCGGCCAGGCTGAGGCTCAGGGGGCTCCCCGTGCGGATAGCGATGCCCAGCAGCACGCCTGAGCATTCAGGGCAGCGACGGGCATCAGAATCAATCGCAGGGCATCCAGCTCCCTTCACCCAGCCCGCTCCCTCCCACCAGCACCACCCCAATGCAGGAGGTGTGCCCCAAAGGCCCGCCCTGTCCTAATTTGCTGCTGCTCTCTGCTCAAGGCCACGGTCTCACTGCTCCTCTCCCCAGCAGCACTGCTGGTCCACCCCCCAGGTCAGAGCAGCCAGGAGGCTGGGGGGAGGGCGCACCTAGGAAGCGGAACATGTTGGTGTGCACGGGTGCCCGGGCGGCAGGGCTGAGCAGGTAGCAGTCTCGGTTGGCCCCTGACTCGTCCCTCCCATTGGGTGTCACGATCAGAAGGGGCGTGAGTCCGTTCTGCAGCTCCTCGCAGATCTCAGCGATGGACTCACTGTAGCCGCCTCCACAGTCATCCACGGATTCCCCTTCAGGGGAAGGAGAGTGAGCCACTGTGTCCCCTCCTCCCCCCGAGACAGGGAGCAGCACGCCCGGCAGCGGGACCACCGCCCAGCGCCCATGGCTCTCACCCACGAACTTGACCTTCCAGACGCGGTGAGGCAGCAGCAGGCTGTCGGGGCTAAAGGAGCTCATCTTGGCGCACATCTGCCCGAAGACGGACTTGGTGCCGTCGGGGCCCGCCAGGCCGCCTTTACTCCGGGAACGCTTGACCTGAAAAGAAGTACAAGGAGCTGGCGCAGCAGGAGGCGCGGCCTGACAGCCCAGGCGCTCTCGGACGACGCGCCTGTCAGGCCATGACTCCCAGCCTGGGGCCTGTGCTTCTCGGCAGGACCTGAGCAGCTGCTGCCCATGGAGCCGACAGCGAGTGGCATGGGGGCGCGTGGTGCCCCTGCAAGACGGAGTGAGACCCACCGAACTCCTGATGCAGAGACGGAGCCGCCCCTGAGTCTTCAGAACAAGCTCGCACACACCGCCCAGATCTAAGCTAGGACCTGCTGCCACGCACTGGCTTCGATGCTGCCAGCACGCGAACCCAGCTGCAACGCGATCCCGCCAAGAACTCCTTCCACACACAGGATGCTCTCCCAGGGCGTTTCCGAGCCCGACCAGGCACCGCCCGGGTGAGGCCATGCCTGAGGTGGTGTGTGGCCAGCACCCTGCCCCTCGGCTCACTGACGGCAGCCTGAGCCCGACAGTGTGGAGACCAGCGTGCCCCCGAGGTGTGGAAGGGAGGCTTCCTCCAGCCTCACTCAATAGCCTGCTTGTTTGGGGAGCGGCCGCCCAGCACAGCGCTGTGCCCGCTGACGTCCCTGCAGGGGCTCTTCCGCCCGCGTGGCCACACATGCTCCACAGTGAACCACAGATTGACACGTGACCCAAAACGCCCTGGGCGAGTCCAGGAGCACGCAGGGTGTGTGTCGGCACAGGGCGCCGAACAAGCAGGCTGTTCTTCGGGGCTCCTGCTGCCACTGGGGGAGGCAGCCATGTGCCCAGGCCGTTAGGTGCCATGCCTCCCCTTGGTGTGGGGAAGGGGACAGCCATGGGACCCAGCGTAGGTCCCTCTCCCTCAGTTCTCTGGACCCACGGGACACAACAGTGACTCAGCCCATGAGGGCAGAGCCGTGAGGGTCAGGAGCGTGAGGCTGGGGGACAGGGATGGGGATGGAGCGGAGGCTTCTGACTCTTACCGGCCGCATCTCAGCACCTAGAACCTGAGGAGTGAGGAGACACGCCCGCCAGGAGAGGGCACGGCTTCCAGCCCACAGAGGCCTCAGCCCAGGGAAGCCCACATGAACCTGCGGGCCGTGGCGATGGACACACTGTTTTCACTCCCCTCTGCTGGTCTGTACCTGGGCTCTGAATTCAGGACTCCTTACTTCCTTTCACACAGGTGGCACCTGCTCTCTAAAGGGCGTGGCCTAGGTGTGACCCCCCATTATCCCCCTCCTCCCGGGCCAGCTGGCAGCCACGCCACCCTGAGGCAGATGCCCCCATCACCTGGATGCGGTTCAGCTCCACCACAGGCCCGTGCTGGCGGTCACGCACCATCGTTGCCTGCACCACCTTCCGGAAAGCCACCTCCTGAATACAACACGGCAAGGGTGAGAACCTGGCATGGGCAGCAGAGTGTATGCATGCAGCTGTCTGTATGCATGGAGGGCCCTAAACGCACAGCACAGAGCCTGCACAGTGTGCCTGGAGCGCCAGCTGAGCAAGGTGTGCCCTGACATCCGTTCCCAGCTGTCCTGGGGCTAAAGCTCACGCAGACCCGGCCCACCCATAGAGGTCGGGTACCTTGCCCTGGGAGATGAGGATGCCCCGCAGGGTGTCGAAGCCCACGGCAGGCCCCAGCCCCGTCTCGCCCAGGGCACCCTCCAGGTCGAACATGGGGATGCAGGGGCAGAAGAGCTCGGAGAGGTGATGCAGCAGCAGCAGCCGGTTCCGCAGGGCGACAACCGGGAGCTCCTGCAGGTGGTTGTACTCCATGGGCACCTGGAACAGAGGCCAAGTCACCGCCTGGCACAGCTCTTCAGGGGCACCTGCGTCCGTGTGGTTTGGAAAATCTCATAACGATAATCCGGCCACTTGGCTTCAGCCGAGCCATTGAGGAAAATGGGAGAATGACTAGTCTACAGCAATGTTTTCTGAGAGTGTGGTGGCCCGTGCTGTCAGCAATTTCACGTCCATGCGATTCTGAAGAACTGCTGGCTGACAGGAATGCCGGGTTCACACATGAGCCTGCACCACTTCCAGGGGGCCTGGGCCATCCAGTGATCACCACCAGGTGCACCTGAGCCCCTTCCAACCCCGCCCCCCGCAGCACCCACCTGAGAGGGGAGCTTCCCAGCGCTGGCGGGCTTGCTGGTCGACCAGGCCAGTGTGTGTGCTGAGCCGCAGGCCACGCGGTTGACCTTCCTCCCCTGCAGGGCGGCCACCAGCCGCGGCCTCTGGATGGCATTGGTGGTCCCGTCCCCCAGCTGCCCCTCATCGTTGTCGCCCCAGGTGTAAACCTCACCTGAAAGTGAACGGAGAACAAGGAACTACGTGAGAAGAGTGCATGGCCCTCCCTGCAAAGGGAGGGGGGGAGCAGGACCCTGAGACCTAGTGTCTCGTCACACCATGCGCCCCCAGGCCTTGTCTCTTATGCACTGCTTCTTCTGTAGACACGGGCCCTGGGGGGGGGGGGTGTGTAGGGGCTCCCAAAACCCTGTTCCTGGGCAAGCGAGGGCCCAGCCTGCATGCAGGCCTGTCTAAGGCCAGCTCTTCCTGTGCAGCGTGAACGGTGACGTGTTCATGGGGCCCACAGCAGAGGCTGGGACGCTCCTGGGACGCAGAGCACCGCCACCTACCTTCCTCCGTGCAGCACACGCAGTGCAGGGAGCCTGTGGCGATGGCAATGACCTTCTTCCCCTGCAGCCCCTGCACCTGCCGCGGCCGCCGCACGTGGTCGTCGGAGCCATGGCCCAGCCGGTGGTAGTCCCCTTTGCCCCTGCGTCAGGAGACGGGCTCAGGGTGCGAGGCCTTCACTGCCTGCCCCACCTCCTGGCACCAGCACCAGCTCCAGGACACACTCCAGCCCACAGGGAGGTCACGGACCATCCACGGAGGTCGCAAACGCCACCTCAGGCGAGCCCCCCAGCCCTGGGGCCAGCCTCGCGTACCAGGTATAGACGGTGCCGGACTTGGTCAGGGCAACTGAGAACTGGGACCCACACTCCACCTTCACCACGCCCAGGCCTGTGAGCGAGTCGATCTGCAGGAGAGGTCACTCAGATGGCCACCCAGACCGACGTCCATCAAGGAGGAAGCGTAGCGCCACACCCCTGCCCTCGTCCAGCTTTATTACCGCTGACCCCCTCCACTGGCAAAGCCCAGGCCGTGGGCAGGAGCAGCAGCACATGCAGCCAAAGCTTCCTTGAGAGCACGGCAGCCCTGGCACCTCAGCAGGTGGGCCGTGAAGGAGACAGAGGGGCTGGGCCGACCCACCCGCAGGGACCTGGGCTCCAGGGGACAGAGGTACCTTCATGGGCACTTTACAGCCGTCGCTGCCCCCGCGGCCGAGCTTGCCGTAGTCCCCGTCGCCCCAGGACCACACGGTGTCGTCGTCCGTGAGGCAGAGGGTCTGGGCATCGCCACTGCCACAGGCGACATCGACCACGCGGTGGCGCTGAAGAGCCTCCACCTTTGAGGAAGGAACATGGAGGTTCTCTGACCACACGACCGGCCCGCCTGAGGGAGGCTTCCTGTGCGCTCACAAAGGCCACCCCCCACAGCCGCCCTGGGGGCCGGCCCCCTGCACTGTCTGCCACAGGGGCTTCTAGAAGACCCCAACGTCACCAGCTGCCAAGGACCCGGGCCCAGGGCTGTTCTCTCAAATGACCCACAGCACACACACCAAAGCAGCTTTCATTTCCACCAAAAATAAAACCCGCTTGTCCACACCGAGCCGTGACCCCCGACCCCCGCAGAGTGGCCCATCCCCCCGGGGGTCCCCTCACCAGCTTGGGCTTGAGCTGGTCCTCGCTGTCGCTATGGCCGAGGCGGCCATACCGGCCTTTGCCCCACGTGTAGAGGTCACCGGCGGAGGTGACGCAGGCGCTGTGAGCTCCGCCAGCAGCGATGTCCACCACCTCGGTGCCTCTCAGAGACTCGACGACACGAGGGCGGTCACAGGGACTGCAAAGAGGCCACAGCCTATCTGAGGCCAGGCTAACCTCAGACGGTGTCACACACACGTGGTGGCTCGGCACTCACACACTGAGCACGCACTTCCCGATCTACATCCTTCAAGTCGAATTCCTTGGTCTTTTTCTGTTTTTACACTCAACTTCTCAGTCACAGCTGACATACAGCATTCTGTCAGCTCCAGGGCACGCCGGTGAGAGGCATCACGCCACTAAGTCTCACACCCGCTGCCCTGTCAGTGTCCCTGGCTGCCTCCTGGGCTGCACTGAGTCCCTGGCTGTGCTGTGACGCCCGTCTGCACGGGCAACTCCCTTCCTTTCCTCCAGACCCCACCCTCCTTCCATGGACAGCCCCTCGGTGCTCTCTGTCCCACAGGCACCTGATGCCACCTCAGTTTTCGGATTTTCTGTTCGCTGCTCTGACCAGTGTTCCTGCTTATTCTGCCCCGACTGTGACAATAACAAGACACCACAGCCCGGCGTGGGGCTCAGGGGCTGAGTGTCGGCCTAGGAACCAGGAGGTCATGGTTCCGTTCCCGTTCGGGACACAGGCTCGGGCTGTGGGCTCCATCCCCAGTGGGGGGCATGCAGGAGGCAGCCGGTTCATGATGCTCCCTCATCACTGATGTTTCCATCTCTCCCTCTTCCTTCCTCTCGGAAATCAATAAAAAAACAAACTCAGAATTGACCCCCCAGTTGCTGTACATGCACTTGTTCCCAGGAGCCCCCCATTAAGTAGATGTGGGAGATGCTGTGCTGAGGGCAGGGCTGACACAGACACGAGCATGGAGCCCACAAGGAGAGCAGCACAAGCCGCCACACAGGTACCTCCGGTTGCCGTGGCCCAGCTTCCCGTCCTCGGCCTCGCCCCAGGAGTACACCTCTCCTTCGGAGGAGAGGGCGAGGCAGTGCTTGCCCCCCGAGTTCACGGCCACCTTCCTGATGAACACGTGCTGGATGGACTCGAGCAACGTCGGGGTGGACACCGATTCCGTGCCCCCAACACCGAGCCGGCCGCCGGCCCCGTACCCGGTGGCGTACAGCTAGGACGGAGCAACAGAAACGTCGACTTTACCCAAGAGCCTGCATCGTGGTAACTGAAGCCCAACCTGCGCTCTAGACGTTTGTACCCAGAGATAAAGCTGAGAACTGAAGCCGCAGGATGTGTAAGGCTTTGCTTGTGCTTCCTCAGAGCAAGGCCGTTGCGACTACTTGAAATACAAGCCCACAAAACGCATTGCGCACGTAAGGGCTCTTTCCTGGGAACATCTCTGACTTTGTCTAGATGCCAACTACAACTCACGCCAAGAAAAACAAGGAAGGTTTAGTTATTTTCCGCCGGCAGGTCACAGGGACACCCACAGGAAACTTACTGTTTGGAACACAAAGTATCTTTTATCGTTAATTTTTAAAGACCAGACTGCCATTTCCAAATGCACGTCACATGTCCCCCCCATGGAATCTACGAGACTGCAAAGCTGGGGAAGGGGGACCCCCAGACAAGACGGACGCGAGCCAAGGTTGCAGGTGGGCCCAGGAGAACGCCCAGCAGGCCCTGCTCTACCCCCTCCCCGCCCTGGCTGCCAGCCCAGCCCAGGGGCCCTTCTCCCACAGGCGGGACCTGGTGAGGAGGTGCAGGGCCCAGTCACAGACGATGGCTCACTGTGAAGTAGACCCTGCAAACGCCGAGCTACATAAGAGAGCAAAGTGTGGAACGAAGGAGCTCGACACAGGGCAACGTGTAAAGGCCAACGAGTCCCACACACCAGCAGCAACGGCTTCAGGGGCAGCAAAGAAACCAGGAAGATGCCTCGAGTCACTGACAGGAAACCACAGTAACACTTGTTCCCAATGGAAGCCTGCAAGTTTGGAGCCAGGAGGTCCCGCAGGGATGCTCGGGGGGCCTGCCTCCAGCACCCCAAGGCGACGCCTGGAGGCAAGGCCTCAGGACTGCACATCCAGAACCACCCACACCCCCTGCCCCCGCGCCCCTCGGTGTCCATGTCGACAACGGGAATGCGCCCGTACCTTCCCATCGGCCGTGACCGCAAACAGAGTCTGCTCTCCGCCAATTAACTGCACAGGCCTGAGGGTGGCCAGGGCTTCGCACGGAGTAGGCACCTTCACCTTCGCCCCCTCGATGCCCCCAAGCTGGCCCCTGTGGTTATGTCCCCATCCATAGATCGTGCCGCTGCCACCCGCAGACAGAGTCCAGTCGTCCGGGCGCCTAGAGCCAAGGAAGTGAACAATGGACGTGGGTGCTCCCCGCCTGAAGCGTGTCCCCGCTTCTGAAGCACGTCCCGTGCACGCGCTCCTGCCGCAGCGACCTGTTCATCCACTGCACCAGCTGCTCGTCGTGCTCCCTCCGGAAGACGTCGTGGCTCTCGTGCAGGATGTCCATGGCCTCACCGTCCGCCATGAGCTCGCGGATCTTCTTCGCCACCTAGATGGTACACAGTGAGGCCCTCACACGCCCGTCTCTCAGGACAACAGGGGACACGGAGATAGAAGTCCTGGGGAGGGGAGGCAGCACCAGCACTGGGGCCTCAGTTAACAGGAAACCAGGTCTCCCTGTCTGAGCGTCAGCACAGTCCCTGGTTCCCATGAGGTGCACCTCGGCCCGGGAAGTGCCGCTGCACCTGCAGCGCCTGCGCCTTCACGCGCTGGTGCAAGACAGCGCTGTGCTTTCCAAAGGCGACTCACACCTGCGCGTACCTCGTCGAGAAACAGCCGTGGCAGCGGCGTCCTCCTGTCCAGGGCCACGGCCACGCGGGAGGCCATGCAGTATCTGCGGAACCAGGCCCACTTGTGCGTCTCGGCGCAGCAGGGCAGCGTATCTAGCTCCAAGTCACAAGCAAGAGCCACCAGCACCTGCAAAGGGTCACGCAGGTCACGCCGACACGCAGCCCAGGCAGCCCTCGCGGGCTTTGCGGCACCTCCCTGGGGGCCTCTCCGCCACTGCTGCAGCCAGCTGTGCTCACGGTCCCTGTGGCGGAGCTGCTCCTCCCCCACTTCCGGCGACACCCAGCGCACACCTGCACAGGCCGCTCCGCCAGCCACGTTACCTTGAAGAAGGGGCTGTGCAGCAGCTGCTTGCCGCCCCGCACGATGGGGTCCTCGTACTCGAACTGCCTCTCCAGGGTCTCCGGGAGGCCTTTCACCAGCGCAGCCAGAGCACTGCCCGTGAAGCTCTAAGGGAACACCACACTGTAGCCCCGTCCCGCCCCTGTGCTTGGCTTCTACGAGTCTAACCATCTATCCTACTGGGGCCCTTCTCCCTAGAAAACCAGCGTGATGTTTTCACGCAGGGGGAGACCTAAAAGGATGTGACAAGCCCTGGAACCATAGGGGAGCTACACGTCCGTCTTGGCGCTGGGTCAGTGAGCAGCTCCCACGGCCCGTCCCTTCCAGCCATCCGTTCCCAGCGTGGTCGGGACCAACCGTCTTCTAACAGTAGCCACCGCCCCAAGCAGAACAAAGACTCGTTGCGTTGTCAAGCCCCACAAATGCAATCCCACGGTCACAGCCACTGAGACGTGCTGCCTTTAAAGGCAAAGGCTGGCCGCACTCTGCATGGGGAGCAGTGTGAGGGTGTCGGCGGTGACAAAGGCTGCCTTATGCTTCTGCCAGACTTCCCAGTGGGAGATTTCAAGGCCTAAACAAACACCCGCCTCACTCCCCGGGGTCACAGTCTAGGACCCGGGTGTGGGCTTCCTACCAGGGCGCGCGCCTCCCCGTCGCTGTCTCCCAGGAGCCGCCGGATGTTGACTGATTGTCCAAATTCCGTCGTCAGTAGCTTCCTTAGCCTCTGAAGGGCCCACATTCTGTGACTGGCAGCTGGAGAGCAGACAGAGGACATCTCGAGCTCGACCATGGTTTCCCTCGCCCGTGACAGACATGGCGATGAAGAGCCCGCCTACCTAGGGCACTGAGCTGTGCACACGCAGCCAGCGATGCGGCGAGGCGTGGGACGATGCTTCTGTTCGAGGCGAGGTTGAGCCGGAAGTCAAGCAGGCACGTCACCAGGTCCATGGACGGGCAGGAGAGGACACAGCGGTCTGAGAGGAGGTCTTTAGGGCCTGGGGGATGAGCACACAAATGTCTCGTAAGGAGACCTGCATGACCTGACCAACAGGCTCCCCACACGGCAGAAGCAGGCAGACCACAGCACGGAGTGTAAACAATGCACCCTCACGGCCGGCCGGGCACCCAGCCTGGGGCACCGTGGCTCCTCACCTGGGCATTGGGCTCCCCACCTCGGCACTGAAGCTCCCTACCTGGGCACCGCGGCCCCTCACCTGCGGCCGGCATGATGGGGTAGACCGTGAAGCGCCAGCCCCAGCCGTTCACAGACCCGTCGCTGATGAACTTCCACTTCAGCTCATCTCCAGGGATGCGCAGCTCACTGGACCAGTCGGACCACTCCCGGCCTGGGGGAAGCACACCGGGTAGGCTCACTCCCACCACCAACACCAGCCTCTTCAGACATAGTCATTCCTGCAGGGTCTGCAGCAATTGGGGCTCCAGCCCAGGCTCCTAAGTCCTGGGGAAACTGAGGCAGCAGCCTGGCCCTGATGGAAATGCGCACACAACTGCCACGCAGTGTGAGGCCTGCAGGGGCCACAGCCACCCTAGGGACAGGGGCCCGCTCAGCACAGAAGGGCCACCCTTGGGCAGTGGAGCAACCCTCGGGAGCCCAGGGCCAGGCCGCCGTGAGTCACTGACGGGTCCCTGCGTGGCAGGCTCTGCGGCGCGAGGGAGGGCCCGTGGGACTCCTGTCGGAGCAGAGACCGGCCCAGTGGCCACCCGGCTGAAAGCTACGCCGCGTTTGGGAGGCCGCCAGGGAAGACCCGAGCTCCTCTGGGACAGCATGCTTCACCCGAGTGTTCGCAAGGTTTACAAGGCGCGTCTGATGGGGGGCGGAGGGGAAGGTCAGGGAAGGGCTGCCTGTCCTGCCCCAGATGGAGGATGGAGTCTTCCCCTGGGAGACACTGTGGGACATGCCAGCCTTCCCCTCCCCGGGCCTGGCACGTTTGGTGAGGCTATGTTGTTCCCAAAGGCGGGCGATGCCCCCCGCCCCCCAACCTGAGCGCACGGAGACGATCCTGTTGACACCGTCCATGACGGTGAGTGGGTCGTGGCGCCTCTCCGTGGAGCACTGCCGGTCAAACTCCACCCGGAGGCCTTCCGCACCTGGCAGGTGAGCAGAGCAGTGAGACCCCAGCGGGCACACCTCGCCAAGACCAAAGTCACCACACCTGCACTCTGGGCCCTAGGCGCCCACCTGACAGACACTACGCAGGACATTTATGCTGCATGGCTCCGTGTCACCTTCTATCCCAAAAAGGAAAAGGTGTTTGGGAAAGTGAGGAGTCTCATGCAGTTTTAAAATTCTGTTCTAGAGCCCTGGCCAGTGGCTCGGCTGGTTGGGGTGTCGTCCCTTCCACCAAACGGTGGCAGGTTCAATTCTGGTCAGGGCACAGGCCTAGGCTGTGGGTTCGAGTCCCGGTAGGGGAGCACACGGGAGGCAACCGATCCACATTCCTCTCTCATCTCGATGTTTCTCTCCCCCTTCCTCTCCCTCTCTTGAATTACTTTTAAAATATCCTTGGGTGAGGATTAAACCGATCCTGTCCTCTCAGCCGGCGATGGCCGCTCCCAGGATGGAACCCAGAAGTGCGGCCAACGAGCCCCACCCCCGCACCTGGGATCTTCACGGTGCCGCTGGAGGATGTGTCATCTGTGTAGGGGTGGCTGCTCTCCACCACCACGGGCTGCGAGGACAGGCGGCCGCTCTGAGAGTCAGAGGCCACGTCCTCCAGCTCGGTGACGCAGAGCTCCAGCAGCATGTCCGCCACCTGTGGGCAGAGGGGGCAGGTCAGGAGGTCACCCATGCCGGGTCCTGCTGCAGGGACAGGGTGGCCGTGTGGAGAACGTGGGGGTATGGGGACTGCAGTTCAGATCAGGGCTTGGTCTCCTTGCCTACAAAATCAAGATGGCACAGGCTCACAGAGGAGGGGTTATGAAGGGTGGAGGTGACCAGTGACCAAGGAGCCGACACAGACACCCGCGGGTGCTGAGGGAACAGAGCCTGTGATGGCAGCCGCACCTGCTCCCCTAGGATGAGCGCTGCCCCGGGGGGATAGGCTCGGAACAGAGGTGCCAGGGGAGGAGCAGCTTTGTGGCTGTTCGAACCTAAACCAAGTTAAAGAAAATGACACTTTGGGTTCCCGGGCGCACAGGCCACATGTCCAGGCGCAGTGGCCGGGGAGCGGATGCTTCCATGACGGAAAGTCCTGGTGGAACCAGGCTGCCAAACACCAAGCCCTGTGTCACAGCTACAACAGTCACCGCACCGTGGTTAGAGCATAGGGCTTAGACTCATGGAGCAGAAGAGCTTGCTGGTGAGCCCAAATGCACACAGGAATCACAAACACGAAAAAGTTGTTCCCAAATTCCTGATATTGCTGCCACGTGTTTGACATTCGGGGAAAATAAAATTGGATCCCAACATATCCCTTATATCAAGATAAATCCCAGATGGCTCAAAAAGACAAACGTGATCTATAAAAATAAAAGCATAATGTGCTAATTAGATCAGACAACTTTCTGGATAAAGTCGGGGCTGGAGGGAAGCCCAGGTCCCCGGTGCCGGAGGGAAGCCGGTGTTGGCAGCCGGGGAAGGGAGGTCTACTCTTGCACGAATTTTATGCCTCGGGCCTCTAGTCAATGAAGTAAGAAACATTATTAGAAGAAATGGGTTTCTTTAAACAGTGCCATGGTTCTCAGCATAAAACAAAATCCAGGAGCCATAAAGGAAGCCCTGGCAGAGCTGATGCTGTAGAGATGAGGGACTGAACTGAGGATATGGACATGCCAAGGCCCTGGGGACACGACAGCCCACTGACAGTGCAGGGCTGGCTTACACAGAGCCCCTTCTACCCTGCTGTCTCCTGCATGGAGTCCATCATGGACAAGACGTGACATCAGAGCAGCACCACAGAGAGAAGGCCCCCTCACGCCGTGCTCACCTGGGGGTAGGCGGTGCCCATGCCTGACAGCACAGCTGAGAGCACCTCCCGGCCCCGGTCCCCCGCCCGGCCGCACACAGACAGCTTGAGCAGGTCCACCAGCACCCGGGTGTCGTCGGCGACCAGCAGGCTAGTGAACTCGTCCAAGGCCTGAGGTTCTAGGCCCGAGGCCTTATTCTGGCTCTCAACATCCTACAGGCCCAACAGGAAAGGAGGAGCGACATGTTAGAATGTCGCCAGCTTACCCACAAACTCCCAGAGATAAAGGGGCCTTCAGGAGGCGACAGGACCAGGAAGTCTCGGGGAGAAGCGACAGCCTCGGGGCCCCCCCCCACCAGGACCCATGCTTGAAACCCACCATCTTGGGCCTCACATCTAGAACGGGACCGACTTGGTGGTGGGGGTGGGAATCGCTGCCTGCATATCCTTGTGTGTGGACTCATGACGGCTTAACACTAGCAACACTTACTTTGCCATAACTTACGACTCACACCAAACGAATGAAAAACCCGCCATTCAACCACTACCAGTCCTAACGCACTCAGCCAGAAGCACCAAGGGGCACAAGGGGCACTAGGCATCGGTGGGTGGGACAGAGCACAGAGCAAGGTGTCTGTAGGGTCTCCAGGTACTTCTCTCCCAAGATGCTTGCTGAAACTGTCACTGCCCACAGTGGGGAGACCTGGCAGATACTCCTGAGCAAGCGGTAAGGATTCAGGTCCCAGGTAAGGCTGCCAATCAACGCCCCCCCCCCCGCCCCCCAGGAGCGCACAGAGCCAGTGTCCCTCTGTGAGGACTAACGAGACAGCACACCCTGGTCCCTGACCTGCAAGGACCTACTGGGACAGGAGCCATATCTGCGTGGGAGGGGATGAGAAGCCCTGGCTCGTGGAATGCGCACTGAGGCCGAGAGGGGAGGGTGGGCTGTGCCCAGCTCGACCCCAGCATGCAGGGAGCCACCTGTGTGCTGCTTCTGCAACTCCGTGTGCAGTTAACATGCTTTCAAAGTGAAACTGTCAGGAAGCCCCCTGACCTCTTTGGCTTTGGTCATGGTTTCGGCGATGATGCTGGCAGCTCCTGGGTCATCTGTCACTGGGATGAACGGCCGAGAAGAGGCTGAGGAGGCAGATGGGGTCACAGCGGCAGGGGTCACAGCATCCTCAGAAGAGATCTGGTTTCAAAATCAAGGAAGAAGAACTCAGCAAAGTGCACACATCCCAGACTCCCCAAAGCCTCACTTGAAAGCCCTCTGGCCACCTGGGTGACCCGGGGCTGCAGACAGATGGCACAGTGGGACAAGCATTGTCCCTTGGGGGCTGGCAGCCTGCACCAGACACACTCCTGTTCCCAGGGACACCTGGCCACACCAGGACAGGTCGCAGGAAGAAGACTAAAACAAGCTCATGTCTCTTCCAACTGATTTAGCCCCAAAGTAAGCTACAAAATATTTTGACTTTTAAGAGGCATAATATTTCGTAATTGCAGACAAAGGACTATGGACTTGCATTTAGCATCTTTTCAAAAGAATAAATCAAGTTCCATTTAATGCTTAAAAAGAAAAAAAAGCCCCTTTTTAAAAAAGAATATTTTCTAATTCAAGCCAAAAATCACAGCAACAGGCAGAAAGGAAACACGGAATGAAGTGAAGACAATGACCTGGACTCCTGCCCTCCCCCTGACTAAAGTTACTTCACTCACTCACCTCCCCCCGCTTCTCCTGCCAGGGACTGGGACTCGGTCTGTCCTCAGGGTCAGCAGCCAGCAAACATGCCTCTCCATTCACGGGACTGGACATGGCGGACGCCTCGGAAGGGGGTGCCGAAGAGGAGAAGGAGGGGCACTCCGGGGCAATCATGCTGGCCGGCATCAGGGCCCCCACCACGGCGTCTCTGTCAGGAGGGAGGGGGCCCGGTGAGCCGCCTTCCCTGCGCAGGACAGCGGCAGGAGCGGGCAGGCACCAGGGAAGGATGCCCTTGTTTCCATAGGACACACGGTAAGGAGTTTCGGAGAAACACTGAACGTTATCACAACAGACTCACTGCCTGGAAGCTAAAATAGTTATTCGTGATCTCAAACGCCCACAGTGACAACGAGAAAACTGCCCAACACAAACGTCACAGCAGGGCAAGCCCCTGGGTCCCCTGGGAAATCCGACAGCCCTGTCAGAGCCCAAGGGGATTGTGTGTGGAAGCTGCGGCCAGGGCGGCTCCAGAAGCAGCAGCACCCACGTCCTTTTAGGGCTGCATAGCCTCCATCTGCACTTGCAGCCTCTGAAGGTGCACCCTCCTCCCCCCGGCCCCTGAAGGTACTCCCTCCCTCCATGCCCTGGCCCCTGCAGGTGCTCCATGCCTCAGCCCCCTGCCATGACCACTGAGAGGCTAGACAACAGCCATGAGAGGTTGGAAAACATCCACTTATGCAACTCTGCCCCGGGGAGTGTCTGAGCCAGGGGCAGGGCTCTGAAGCGTTCCTGAGCATCAGCAGCAACGCTTTCTCTGCCCCATGTTCATGCCTAGAGCTCATTGGCCAGAAAAAGTGACATGATGATCTCTGACTTGGCTTTCTGACCCGTGTTTCAAATACCAGAGTGTACGGGACCTGAAACACTGTCTATAGACAACACACTGTTCTGTGAAACATCTGATTAATCAAAAAGCCACACAAACCCAAGTCTTACATGATGGCGGGATCTCAAAAGCTAGTGAACCAGCCCACCTGGCGTATGTGATCTGCAAGGCATTGAGCACATGAGACAAGGCCTGCTGCTTGGCCAGGTTCCCGTCCAGGGACAGGAGGGTCTTGGCGAGAGAAGGACGACCAGGCTTGGAGCTGCCCGCACCGCTGAGTTTATTGCTGGCAGCAGAGGACTCGGCATCGGAAGGCACACCTGAAGAGAAATGAAAATTTGGGTTTGATTTTTTTTTAAGATTGTATTTTGTTCTGTTTCTGTAATTTAATCTTTCAGTTTAGTTGCAAAACACATTGCAATCTGCATTTTGCTATTTCGCAGATGAGGTATTAGGTTCATGAATGGTCTTTCCAAGTAAAAAAACGCACTTTATTTGTAATCTATAAAGAAGCTATTTTCAGCAAAGTTTTACTGTAACTGCAAGACAACATAGACACGTTTGTAAATGCATGAAACAGTGAATAAAAAAACCCTCAAAATTTGATAAAAATCATAAACCCAAACACCCAAGAAGCACAATGAGCTACAAGCATGAAAACCATGAAGATAATGACCCCAAGGCACACTGTAAAGAAATTGCTCAACCCTGGGGACAAAAAATCTTAAAAGCAATCTGAGGAAAAAGGTCATATGTGTGTGAAAGAACAAAGATAAAAACGACAGCAAATTCTCAAGGGAAAGAATGCAAGTTAGAAAACAATGGGACCATGTCTTTAATGCAGCAGAAGGAAAAGCTGCCAACCTGGAATTCTATACCCAGCCAAGTCCTAGCGCAAGATAAGCAGAGTAACGATGAGTGAGGCACTAAAGAAGTGTCACTTGCGCCTGGACTGCGGTGCCATGTCAACACAAGGGAGATGGCAGCAACCACGCACGGCTCACTGTGTCAGCATCATGGAAGGAGCGGCCAAGGCGCCCAGCAGCCGGCATGATGCCTGTGCACGTTGGCTATGACTACAGTCCTCTCGTGAGCATGTGCAGCACAGAACCAGCATCGCCCGCCTCCTAAGGTCCCACGCCATCTGAGAGTCCTGCAGCATGCACCACGGTCACCCCCTGGCTTTGGTGCAGAAGGAATGACACCACGACCTCTGACCTGGGCACGAGGGACTTTCTAGCAGGACCCCCACCAAACCAGTCAGCTACCTAGATAGGAAGCACCCAGTGGGTCCCTCGCTGTCTGGAACAGGACAGGCTCGTGCACAGAGGGCGTGGCCATGTCGACAGTCGTCCAGGCCACGCTGTGTGAAGACCCACAGGCCACTCGTGTGATCTTCTGGCCTTCCAGGCCTTGCACCAGGGTGGGCTTCCTGTTCACGGTGGTCGTGCCATTGCCCTGCTGGCCGTGGTCATTGTCGCCCCAGGCGTAGACCTATTAAAGGGGAGAGACCAATTTTTCAACATTTCAGAACCTTTCCTTTAAAGGCCCTTCATCATCCCTGCCCGTGTCTGCGAGATGAGGCAGACGGTCTCCTCTTCCACTATGTGCAGTTACATTTCTCCTCCACTTTGCAAAGGGACGCACTCACATACAGTGTCTGTTTCCACACACAGCAGTTGCCCGACCACGGGTCTGCTTCCGGGGTCTCAGTGGCCCTGTCCACCGCAGGCCACAGCCACTCCCACAGTCCAGGCGCCAGGCAGGAGCCGCCATGGACACATGCCTGTCCCTGGTAGGGCCACCAACACCCACCCACCCAGACAGGGACCAGGCAGACACCCCCTGAACCTAGCGTGCACAGCTCTGAGACCTGGGAGAAGCCTGAGTCCCCAGAGAAAACCCACACAGACACGGAGCCCCTGCAAAAGGCAGTGGCCTGGCCTGGAATTGTTTTTTTTCTCTCATCCATGTTCTATCAAAATGGCACTAATGATACATCTCACCTCAGCGCGAGCTCCCCCTTGGACACGGGCTTGCCACCCCTCACTTACCTGCCCTGCGTCCGTGACCGCCAGGCAGTGCAGGGCCCCGACAGCCACGTGCACGATCTTCTTCCCGCGGAGCCCTTCCACCACCTGTGGCTTCCGCACGTGCACGTCCGAGCCGTGGCCCAGCCTGAAGTAGTCCCCCTTGCCCCTGCGGGAGGTCCACAGGTTCGATTCCGGTCAAGGACACATGCCTGGTTTGCAGGCTGGATTCCAGCCCCAGTTGGGGCATGTGTGAGACAACCAAACGATGAACGGACGTCTCTCTCACATCGATGTTTCCCCCTCCCTCTCCCTTTCTAAAACTCAACGGAGAAAAAATATCCTTGGGTGAGGATTAACCAAAAAACAAACACAAAACCAAACCGGTGCGCTGCAGTACAGGTGACAACCTGGGACGCTCGACAAGGTAGCGCTGCTGGTTAGGGCATTGGGGCAGCTCGAGGGCAAGGCCACCTGAGCCCTCATGCTCACACTAAGCCTGTCCCTCTGCCAGGCCAGCTAGTGCCCGCTCCCCTCGGACTGAATAAAACCAGCTTCACAAGAAACACCAGGCCCTGGCACGAGAAGGCTGAGGAGCCCTGGACAGACTCCCCTCTGCAGGAAGGATACGCTGGCCCCCAGGCCTTCTGCGTTCTTTCCCAATAACCCAGCAACAGCAGGAACTGCCTCTGAGCCTGTGGGCCCTCCAACGTGAAACAGAGGGAGGATGGAGATGCTTGGTGAGCAAGGACCTAGAGGTTCAGCATCCCACAGGCACGGAGAGGGCACGTGCCCACACGGCACGCACACCGGCAGGGCAGGCGGTACCTACCACGTCCACACCACTCCCGACTTGGTGAGCGCCAGGGAGAACTGGGCGCCGCACTCGATCTGGCACACGCCCTGTCCGTTCAGCCTCTCAATGTTCTGGGGGACGTTACAGCCTTCACTTCCTCCCCGGCCCAACTTTCCAAAGTCGCCATCGCCCCAGGAGAACACCAAGCCTGGGGGAGGGAGAGGCCTTCAGCTGGGTTCCAGGTCCCACCCCCGGGGGGAGCGGGGCCGGCTCACCTTCATCAGTCAGAGCCAGGGTCTGTGCGTCTCGGCTTCCACAGGCGACCTGGATCACTCTGTGCCCCAGGAGCACTTTCACCTGTGTGACAAGGGGACAGAACCACGCTCGGCTCGGGGAAGCGAGGGAGACCTTCCCGGACACCAGCACACGCTGCCTGAGGCCGGCAGGTGGCGGGCGTCCCACAAGCACCAGGCGGGCGCTCACCATCTTGGGCTTCAGCTGTGTTGTGTTGTCCCCGTGCCCTAGCCGGCCGTACTCCCCGAGGCCCCAGGTGTAGAGCTCGCCACTGGATGTGAGGGCCGCACTGTGGGAGCTCCCGCAGGCGATGTCCCGGATGCGCTTGGTCTTCAGGGCCTCAATCAGCCGTGGCTTGTCGCAGTTCCTGGAGCAAACGAGCAACGTGCCCTGACCAACCTGACTTGTGTGTAAAGAGGAAAAAAGGAGCCCTAACTGGTGTGGTTCAGTGGATAGAGCGTCGGCCTGTGGACTGAAAGTCCTAAGTTTGATTCCGGTCGGGGCACATGCCAGGGGTGTGGGCTCCATCCCCAGCAGGGGGCGTGCAGGAAGCAGCCGATCAATGATTCTCTCTCATCATTGATGTTTCTCTCCCTCTTTTTCTCTCCCTCTCTCTACCTTCCTCTCTGAAATCAATAAAAAAGAAAAAGAAGACATCTGCACAGATGTACACGTACTCATCAACTTAACAGGACCCAGCCTTTAATACAGAATGAGGAGGGGAAGGCATGCTCACAGCTGCTGCTCTAAGACAGCTTCCAGTCCCCTTCTCAGGAGTAACTGTCTTGTTTACTTTTCTGTAGAATGGCGTGTCAAGGCCTGAACCACTGACGGGGACAGGCTCTGTGTGGCAGGCGCGAGGGAAGGGCCCTTACATGCGGCTGAAGTGGCCCAGCTTGCCGTCGTCCCCTTCGCCCCAGGAGAACACCTTCCCGTCGACCGTCAGAGCTGTGGCGTGCCGGCCACCTGCAATCACAAAGGGGTGGGCTCTCAAAGGTGGGTACACACAGGGCACAGGTTACCCCGTTCGATCTGCCGGGCGTGCAGCATGCACACATCTCAGGGGACAAGTACATGGACTAAGGAAGCTTGTATTAAGCTACAGAGTTGGTGTCCCAGAAAGAATTTTACTTGTAAAGCAGCAGCACAATAACCTTGCTGTTAACGGGGCTCCTGCTGTTAACCTGTGAATACCACACGTCAGGGGAGAAAAAAATAGCGTCTGTGACCAGGCAACCACCAAAGGCCCTGGAGAATGCGCACCTGAGCCACCCGCAGGGTCACTTAAGCAAACACCACCACTGGCAATGTGGGTGTCCCTGCACTCTCCCCACAAGGACCTCCTCCCAGCTCTCCCCCGTGCCCCTCACCCCACGGGCCTGTGCTACCCTGCCAGCTCCTGGGCGCCTGCCCACCTAGTCCTCACTGGCAGGACCAGGTGGAGGGCAGCAACGAGCTTGCCCAGAGAGGATGGAGACAGAAATGGGACAGGTGGGGCTCTGGGTGGCCTGCTGACCTGGCACAGAGCGGATGTACTGGCCGGGACCCTCCCCAGAGAAAAGGGACATGCCCTTCGCTTGGCCTCTGTTCTGGGGCCTCTGCCTCGTGGTGTGAGCCCACCTTTTGTACACACACAATGCAGTCCCATGCTCAGGCCTACACAGTGCCCGGCAGGGCTGGCCGAGCTGCAGGAACGTGACTTTCCTAAGGGCGTCTCTTTCCACTGGGGGCTCAGGCACTGCGATCGAAAGGCGACAGGCTCTCTCCCAGCAAGGACACACCTCTGAGTGTGTGCAGGAGGGTGCGAGGCGCGAGGACACCGAGCTGGGGAGGGGCACGGGAGGACACCTCAGAGAGAGCTACTGAAGGGCCCCAGGCTCCTCAGCGCCCGAGAGCCACGCCTGGCAGGTACCTGAGTGCACAGCCACCTTCTTGACCACGTAGCTGCTGAGCGCCGTGACCTGCCGGGGGATGGGCACGGTGCCGCTGGACATGCCCAGCCCCAACCGGCCATTGGTGGCCTCGCCACAGGCGTACACCTTTCCCTCCACGGTCACTGTGGGCAGAGCGGGGGCAGGGCTCAGCTCAGACACCACAGCAGGGTTTTCGGCGCGGAGCACAAGGGACCGCTTTTAATGTGGGAGGAATCGTACCTGCAAACAGACTCTTAGAGCCACCCGCCACCTGCACGACATTCAGAGCCGACAGCGTTTCCGAGAATGAAGGTACCTTTATCTGGAACAGGACGTTTTGTTAAAACAAAGAAAAGACAGTTTTACTTACACTTTTAAGATTACCAGTAACTTAGCAGACGATACAAGCAATCAGGCGATTTGCATGATGACGGTGACGAGGTCACTTTTACTCTGGGACGCACACGGGAGGGTGGCGGGGGGGCGCTGAGGCTGGCCGGTGTGTGGAGCTCCCCGAGGCAGCTCCGGCCCAGGTACCTTGGAGCCCTTGAGGCCGCCCAGCTGGTCCTTGTCGTTCAGGCCCCACACAAACACTTTGGTTCTGATAGTGGCCGCCGACTCCAGCCCTGCAGCCTTCTTCCTGACGAGGCTGCCGGAGGAAGAGACGGGCCTCAGCATGAAAAAGATTTCAGAACAAAAAGGAAAGCAACCTCGAGCACATGGCTGGCGCATTCCCGTCGAAAACGACGCCCTCACCCTGGGGCCTCGAGGAGTCAGTCCGCACAGCTCACGTCTGCCTCCCCGGCCGTCGCCTTTTCATACGACGCCTTTTCCTTAGTTCCCACCTCTGTTCCTGGTGGAGAGCTCTGTGCTGAGCCCACAGCTGCTTGCAGACGTGCAGCTCCTACCATCCCTGGAGAAGAGCCCCCAGTGGGCCCGGCACTGTGGCCACGTCCCTAAGGCCAGACACGGGCCTGATAGCTTCTCCCCAGAAAGACTGTCACAGACAGCCCCACAGAGCCTCCGAGCACTCTTCCTGTTCACCCTCCGCCAGCGCGCCAGCTGCCCTCCCCGTGTCCAGGAGGTTGCCCACTGGAGGCCCTACTGCCCTCAGCGCTGCAGGGCTCGTCGACGCAGCACGCCCACCTTGACCTCGGGACACAGAGCACCCGGACTGACGCCCGGACGCGCTCCTTCGGTGCTTGAGGCTCCTGGCTTCCATGTGCTTTGCTCTCTGGGAGCTGGGATGGAACCCAACGTTCCAGAGAGCAGGCCCTGGAGAGGCAAGCGCGGCTTCACCCTGACTCCACGAGCAGAACTGGGGGGTGTAGCTCTCATCTGATGCAGGCACAGGTCTGACACCCAGCGGGGTGCACATGGAGGCAGCCGATCGACGTTTTTCCCCACACTGCTGTGTCTCTCTCTCTCTCTCTCTCTCTCTCTCTCTCTCTCCTTTGCTCCCTCTCTAAGTCAATATGGGAAATCTCATGTCTACTTTATTTTTATTTATTTATTTTTTAAAAATATATTTTATTGATTTTTTACAGAGAGGAAGGGAGAGGGATAGAGAGTTAGAAACATTGATGAGAGAGAAACATCGATCAGCTGCCTCCTGCACACTCCCTACTGGGGATGTGCCTGCAACCAAGGTACATACATGTCCTTGACCGGAATCGAACCCGGGACCTTTCAGCTCACAGGCTGACACTCTATCCACTGAGCCAAACCGATCAGAGCTTTATGTCTATTTTATAACAATAACATTTTCAACTTAAAAGGAAACAAGATACTTAGCAAAGCAAGCTATAAAGTACACCCATGCCATACTGTTTCCATAGGAAAACATGGTTAGGGACAGGTAGAAAAGGAACTACAGAGCATACACCAAAGGACTAACTGTGACTTTTGGCAGAAAAATCAAATGTTTTTATTTCCTTATTTGAAAGGTATTTTTCTAAACACAACGTATTGAATCAAATGGTAACTGTTGAGAACCCGACCGCGTGTGCCGACACGCCAGGGTGCCCTGGAGATCAGGGGGACCTGGCATGACGCTCACCTCCCGGTGCCGGCCTTCTCGTCCTCCTCCTCCTCGTTGTCGGAGGCGAGGAAGGGCACGGCTGCCCAATCCTCCTCCTCCGCGCGCACGCGCCCCAGCAGCACGAGGCCGTGGATCTTGCAGTCGATGCCCGAGCTCCGGCACTGCTTGATGGCGATCTCGATGTACCTGTGGTACTGGACATGCACCGGGAACTGCAGACCTGGGGCCACGCCCTCCACCTCGAGTGGCGAGGACGGGTCAGCCCTGGACGCGTGCTAAGGTGCGTCCTTCCCTACGTCCTGGAGACCCCCCGCCAGGGGCAGGTCAGGTTGGGAGGCCGGGGACTCAGTGTTTGTCGCACAGACACGAGGGACCAGAGACCCGTTGCATGGCCACAAGCCTCTGCTCAGAGCTCCCCGAACAAGACGTCTGGGAAGGAGGCGGTTGTAGCCTTCAGTGCTCCAGACAGAACAACAGACGTGACTATCTACCACTGGAGAGGACAGAGCTGAGCAATCACAGCCTACGACCGATTCAGCATAGCACGGAGGCCCTCGGTGTGAAGACTCGCCCTGTGCTGGGACCCCCTGGCTACAGGAAACGGCGCTCACAGGTAAGAGTGGGACACGGGCCGGTCGCCTGCGGGGCACCAGGCCACTTCCCACCATGGTGAGGAGATGCAGGCATGGAGACGGGCCCCATCCACCACTCACCTCTGTGCAGTCGCTCAGTAGGGACACTGTGGTGTCGGTGGGGCTGATGTTGATGGTCTTTAGTTCAATGAGGTTATTCAGGGAATTCCCGCCTGGGACAGAGGAAGGGAGATGAAGCATCAGACTAGGAGATTTCACTCTCTGACGGCGGACACTTGGAGCCAACAACCCTCGCTACCTGACACCACGACCAGGGAGGGCATGTAGCTGCTGTCCGCAGGGTCGACGGTCATTTTCAGTCTATGAACCAGGACGTCAGGGAAAATCTCCAGGCGGATCCAGTGCTTTAAAAAGAAAGCAACCCCAGTCAGCGAGGTCCAGCTCTACTTCAGCTGCGAAGGTCGCAGCAGTAAAGCCCGAATCTGCACGGGATTGTAAACCCCATCATGTGGCCTGAGAGATAGACTCTCCTCAGAGCTCCTCCCTCCCTCGCTTCTGAGCAAAAATGGGTTAGGCTCTGACCTGGGGGTCCCTCACAGCTGTCAGACGCAGGCCACAGAAAACACGAGTCCAGTGGGGAGAGAGCCCTTGCTCCACATCTGTCCTGTGTAGCTCTGTGATGCCCCTCCCCCCACACAAGTGCACACACACAACATTCCACAGGTCAACACGTGTGAGAGGAACTTCTGACAAGAGCAGTATCGGGATGGGATACTGCAGGAGGGATGTAAAGCATGACCTCCATTACACCTCCTGTTAGTGGGTCATTTGACAAAACCCGCTACCTATAGTGTTTAAAACCTCAGACAATGAAAACTAGATGGTATATTTAAAATAATTATAAACTGCAGGTCTGGCTAAATGGTTATTGTCCCGCAGACCTGAGGGTCTCAGGTTCGATTCCTGGTCAAGGGCACAGACCTCAGTTGCAGATTCAATCCCCAGCTCTGGTCTGGGCATGTGCAGGAGGCAACCAGTCCATATGTATCGCTCACACCCATGTTCCTCTCCCTCTCCCCCTCTCTCTCTCCCCTCCCCTTCTCTCTCCCTTCCACTTCATCTGAAGGTCGATGGAAAAAAATATCCTCGGGTGGGGATTTAAAAATAAATAGATAAATAAAGTATAATCCTATATAATAAAAAACTAACATGCAAATTGTCCCCTCGATTGGGAGTTCAACCAGGGGGAGGGGCTGGTCCTGCCCTCGATCGGCTCCCCAACCCTGATGGGTGGGGAGGAGAAAGGGGCCGGCTGGCCCCACCCATGCATGAATTCGTGCACTGGGCCTCTAGCAATAATAATAAATGGAAATGTGCACTGAGCCCTGAGGGGCCGTTGCAATATGATCAACTGGCTTCCAAATCCATGGAAGCTCTGAGATGAGGCATCAGGGCGGGGTCCGGGGCCGCCGCCCTACCTTGCCCTGGGACCCAGAGGACTGCCAGCAGGGTTCACTGCCGTCGATGAGCCGCGAGGCCTGGTTCACGGAGGAGGACACGTGCAGGCTCTTCACCATGCGGGACCAGCTGTCCAGCAGCGCGCCTGGCTGACTGCTGGGGCACCGCTTCAGCTGCTTTCCTGAGCGGCCGCAGAAGACAGCCGACTGTCCTGTAGGTGGTGAGCAAGGGTTAGAGTGCGTGCTGCACACCAAAAAGCAGAGAAGTCCCTCCTTTATGCCTTTACAAGAGGCCCGGCGCGTGGGATTTGTGCACTCGCAGTGGGGCGGGGGACCCTCAGCCCGGCCTGTGCCCTCTCGCAGTCCAAGAGCTCTCGGGGGATGTCCAACTGACGGTGTAGGCCTGCTTCCTGCGGGGAGCGGGCCTAAGCTGGCAGTCAGACATCCTCAGTGCTGCCATGGAGGCGGGAGAGGCTCCTACCACCACTGCTGTGCTCAACAGCCATGAGCCTGGTTTCTGGCTGAGTGGCGCTCCCCCTGTGGGAGCACACTGACCACCAGGGGGCAGGTCCTGCATTGAGCATCTTGCCCCGGGTGGTCAGTGTGCTTCATAGTGACCGGTCGTTTCACCATTCCATCGATTTGCACATTAGCATTTTATTACATACGATGTAGATGTACACATACATACATGTACATACAGATTTCAGAAAGGAAGAGAGAGGAAGAGAGACAGAAACATCGATGATAAGAGGAAATCACCGATCGACTGCCTCCTGCACACCCCACACTGGGGATCAAGCCTACAACCCGGCATGTGCCCTGACCAGGAATTGAACCGTGACCTCCTGATTCGTGGGTTGATGCCCAACCACTGAGCCAGGCCGGCCGGGTGAAACACAAGCAAACAAACCCTGGGGCTCTAGTTCCTGTGGCCTCCACCTGTGGGCAGGCTGTCCTTCCGGCCCCACTGTGGACACGGGGTGCTCAGGGCACACACACGGACCGACATGAGGAGCACAGAGCACAGCGGTGCCGTCACTGCCTTGTTCAGAGAAGGCCCCGCCTCACCTGGCTCGTTGATTCTGCCGAACGTGTGCCTGGGGCTGTGCCTCCGGGTCTTGAAGCATGGCTCACAGAAGTCAAAGTCCTCACAGTTCCTGCACTTAAACCTGGACCCGTTGATGGGGAACACCTGGCAGCCATCGCATCTGTTTCAAGAGGGGAGGTGACATACTGCCCTTCATCCCCACGAGAGCCAGTCCCCCGGACGACCTGCGACCGAAAGATACTCACGTCACGCCGGGGTGCACGCTGGGCATGAGCTCCATCTCGGAGAGCAGCCCGGTCCAGTGGGACTGCTGCGGAAAGTCCACGATGACGTCCTTCCCATTGGCACTGAAGGCTGGGAGCACAGACACTGCCTGGGCGCCAGCCCCAGACGAACCACACCTAAAGCTGATACCACCCTCGCTCGCCGTGCGACATCCCACATGGTGACTGAGGTCTCACGCGGAGAGCCTCTCTCAGAGCCATGTGGACACGCCAGGACCAGCTAGCCTGCGCACCTGGGGTCACTTCACATATGGAGGGGCCTGGGGGCACGCGTCAGGCCCACGGAGGCTCACTGTGCGCTGCGCTCTAGCTGGACCCAGTTCCTTCCTGCCATCACATGCACGTTTCCATTCTTAAACTTGGTCCTACGTTTTTATAAAGCATTGAGAAGAGAAAAACAGCCCCAGCCGGAGGGAGCTGGCCAGCCGCTCACGTACGGACCACTGGACAACGCATCCCTGACAGGTCATCCTGGGACGGCCGGGTCGATACCAGAACCACAGGCACGTCTGATCAAGTTCAAGTCACCCCAAGCCAATAAGTAGGCCTCGCCCAGCGGCCGGGACCCCTGCCTCCTCCAGTAACTTCCTCCTGGCTCCCTCCTCTCTGCCTTCTGGGGATACAGCAGGTCCTCGGGTTACGCGGGAGAGCTGTTCCTATGGCGCGACGTAACGCGATTTTTGTCCTAAGTCGGAACCCACCTACGTAAGCACCCACATCACTCACATGGAGCACATACACAGCCGTGATGAAGTGAAACAGTAAAAAGAAAATTACAAGAAAGATAACAATTCCTGACCTTTACTTGTGGCAAATAAACAATAAAAAACATAAAGCACATATGGGCGTACGTCGAAATGACAGAATTTTTTTTTTAATAAACAAATGGGAGATGGTGACATAACCACGAAACGATGTATGTTGAGTCCGATGTAACCCGAGGACTGTGTGCACTTACTAAGTCTCCCTTTCTTAGCATTACCCGCTTCCTTGAACCTTCCCCAAAGTACCCGCAGAGGCACCCTGAGCTGCAGGGCATACGACCTCCCCACCTGCCACGACGGCGCTCCCGCCTGGAGCAGGACGAGGGCCCGGCTTGTGGCCACCGGCTTTCCTCACGCGTTTCTCTCCCCATGAGCGAGAGGAAACAGTCTCCGTGCGCTGAGAAAAGCGAGCACTTGGTGCCGCCGCCAAGGGCGTTACCTTTCACAACGCCCACGCTTTGGTGTGTCACGGAGCCCCACTTGTACTTCGGGGTGGTCACCGCGGCTCTGACCCGCACCTTGTCTCCGATCTTGATATGGGCGGGGAAGCTCGGGGGAGGGTAGCCTAGAGAAACGGAGGGGAGGAGCTGAGGTGAGCACGGCGGGCGCTGCCTGGGCTGGGGGTGTGGGGCGCAGGTGGGGGCTCACCTAGGAGCTCCACGTGGATGTACCGCACCCAGTAGGTGCCCCCTTTGTGCTGCCAGTCGCTCTGCACATTGAGGTCGTGCAGCCCATCTCGGTCCAGCTTGATCACCTTGCCCACGTCTCCCTCGCACACTTCCTCGTACGTCCGGCAGCACCGCACCATCATGCCCACCTCAAGTGACAACCAGACGGGAAGTCAGCCCGTTGTGCGGCCGAGGAGGTGGCTGTGAAAGCAGTGCCACTGCTCCTGGGACAGCTTCCTCCTCACGGAGCGCCAAGCCGTTCTTGCTAAGTGGAACCAGGGCTCCTTGGGAAGCCGCGGGCTCACGGTCGGGGCAGGAAACGGCTCGAGGAGCCTAGGCCACCTCGTGCCATAAAGCAAGGGAGCAAGCAGAGCTGAATGGTTCACGCAAAAGAACGCCCTGACCAAGAGGGACGAGGGCTCGAGCACACCGAACCCCGAGGGCACACGAGTGTCAACCATGAGGAAGGTCTGGTGTCTCCATGAGCACAGGGCACCGTCTCTGCTCAGGACAACCCAGCACGTCCACTTCCTTTCTGCTATAAACTGTTACAGGCAATAGCTGACAGGGAAGCTTCACGTCCAAGCAGAGAAGGCCAGGCAGTGGTTTGGGAGAGATGACAGAACTGGGTCCACAGGGGCCGGGCACTGGCCTGCCGGCCATGAGAGACCAACAAGCAGGGCTTCTGAGCAGATGGCGCTGGCTGACCCGCCCCCACCCCACCTGGGCCTGGGCTCTGTGTGGTCATGCTGCTCGCAGGTGGCCTCTCCCAGAGCAGGAGTGGGAGCTTGAGCGGTCCTGGCCCAGCAGCTGCTCACCTGGATGTTCTCCCGCACATACACAGCGTAGTCGTCGTTGCTCAGGAAGTCTGCCCGCTTCTTGTACGTCTGGCTCTCCGTCACCACGGCCCCAGAAGACTGTGAAAGGCCAAGTACATTTTAAAACACGGGACACAGATGACCCTCCTGAGAGGAACTGTGTGAAACCTACACACGAAGAACTAGTGTGAAATAGTCACTGGTTTCCCTAAACAACTCATGTGAGGGGAGGAGCTGTGACTGGCACCCCCATGTGGGGGACAGGGTCTGTGCTCACCGAGCCACGGGAGGCTCTGCTAGCCTCAGCGTCCCTGTGTGCCTGGCAGACCACAGAGCACCTGGAGGAGCCCGGAGCCCAGGACAGGTGGGCACGGTGAGGCGGGAGTTAGGGGGCACTGACCAGAGCGTAGGCTGTGTCATCCAAGTCCTCCAGCAGCTCCTCATCGGAGCCGTCCTCAGACCCTGTGTCTGGGTCTGAGAGGTCTGTGCCTGGTGTGTCGGCGTGGTCCAGCAGCCACCCCACCAGGGCCTCCACACCTGCAAGCACACAGCCATAGTGAGCCCGGTACCCCCCGCCCGGCCTCGACATCAGCACCGCAAGGTCAGCCTGCACACAGGGCGCAGTGAGCGCCACGGGAGCACAGCACCTGGCAGGCCGGCAGCGTTCCCAGAAGCGCCCATGAGCGACTTCAGTGCAAGCTCGATGTTCCTCCTTGGGAACCCCATCTCCATGAGCTGAACCACGATGGGGAGGGCGGGCATGGGCGACTGCCTTCGCTTCCTGGCTCTGATGGGGCGCAGGAGCTGCGTGGGCACCGGCGTGCTGGCCTCGCTGGAGCTGCCATCCTCAAACGCTGGGCTGGACGGGTGGGCGCACTCCACGGCCAGATACTGGCACACGGCCAAGGCAGCAGCCTGTGGAGGAGCCGGGCTGTGAGATCAGAGCCACCGAGGGGAACGGCAGCAGCACGTGATGGGGTTGAGCTCCACCCAGGGAGGCCTCCTCTTCCCACAGGACACAGCCCCTCCCAACACAAAGGGCGGCCCACTGTCCAGGCTTCCTTTCCCTCCTTCCTCCCAGCACCTCCTGCACACAGGCAGTGGGACACACACCACGCTGAGGCCACTTTTGTCATCTAGTTTTTCAGGCCTCACAGTTGGTTGGCGTTCAGGCTGGTCACGGCGTCTTGCTCCCCTCCCCCATCCCGCACCCATCCCGGGAAACAGTGGCCAGTCTTCTGGCAGGGCCAGAGGCAGCTGCCTCCTCATGGGGACCCGCTGACACAGGGGCCTGGTCACTGAGGGTTCCTAGCAGGTGCCTCTGCCTGACAAAGTGAGCACCCACACTTTGTTCTAGTCCCTGGTGCTTTACCCGGGTTTTCTTATAAATCGCATAACAGAAGCGTTTAAAAAAATCTAGTCTCCATGAGAGGCTGGGCCACGACAGCTGCCACCATGCAGACCCAACCCTGGGTCCTCTCTCTGGAGGCCCTGGTCCAGCCGGCCCCAAGCTGCTGGGGGCACTGGGCGAGGGCCTGGCCGGGCAGTGACCGAGCGCCCAGGAAAGGCGTTGGACAGTGAACCAAGCGAGCCAGGCACCGTGTGTGGGCAAGGAGCTCTTTCCCCAACAGCATTTCCTGGAACAAGACCTTGTAAGCAGTGGGTGTCTAACCCAGGCTGCATCTGGTGACTTCAAATAATCCACGAGACCACAAGAAGGCAAGCCCTCAACCCTATGCTCTCGTCAGCCGTGTGCGGTCCCACTGCAGCGACAACTAGAGCTGAAGAGTCCAAAGAGTTCGCACAACACCAAATGCTCAGCTGCATGAGGGCCTGTGAGCTCGCCCACCGAGGGCGCAGGGTGGGTGCCAGCCTGTCCCAGTGTTGCCCAAGGCACAGACCCTGGGAAAGGGGAGAAAGGAACCTGTTGGTGGGAAGACACACACTGGCCGGGCGAGAGCTGCCGGACCGGTACCTCAAGCTCCTGCCGGGCGAAGACCGCCTTCACCGGGGATGGCTGGGTGGCCGCAGCCAGCAGCTGCTGCAGCAGGATCATCGGGGGCTGTGGGCCTTCGGGCGACATGTCCCCCAGGTCCGGGGACACGGCTGCGCCATCGTCTGGATGGAACAAGAACGTGCCTGATGTTAGAAGTCGTGTCTGAGCGCGTGAACCAACAGACTCCCGCCCACCACAGCCCGATCCGTACCTTGAGGCTCAGAGCCCAGCCACATCGCCCTTCCCAGTCCTGTCACTGCACCCGATCCATTCTCCCCTGCCCCCTCCCCCTCTCGATGCCTGCGCTGCTCAGACACCACCGAGCACCCTCATGTTCTTCCCGCCCGCCCCTTCCTGCTGACCCTTGACCCTCATTCAGAACCTGGTGTTCTACTGAAGAGCTCACTCCAGAACCTGGAGCGACCCTGCAAAGCTCAGAGTGAGTCGGCTGGACTCCCACTGCACCTCGCTCAACAGCAAAACTGCAGCAGCACTGCCATCGGACCCAGTGCTTTTGTTTAGGTGATCATGTCCCCGTTTCCACGGCAATCAGCGTGTGTGTGTGGGGTGTTTGTCACTGTGAGCAGTGTGACTGCACATTAGAGATAAAGCGCCCCCTCCCCCCAAGCAACCAGTGGCATCTGTACATGTGCATCTGTGTCTTCCTGGGACGTGGCCACGTGGCTGCTGGTCAGTGGACACACAGAGTCATGGGCAGGGACAGATGTGTGCACATCTCATACGCCCACCAGGCGGTGGCAGGGAGCCCAACTCTCCAGAGCTGCAGCTGTGCTGGGCACGGAACCCCCACGGGTCTGGCTGGGGCGGGCTCCACCTCTATGTCTCTCACGTGCCCCGTGCCGTCGTCAGCACGCTGCGGGTCCCCGCCCCTTGTCAGTGGTGGTGGGAGAGCCCTGTGCCCCTCCCTCCCACTGACCCCGAGTCTTCACTCAGGAGACAGTGGTCACGCTGCTCCTGCTCAGCGGGGGCTGGCCGGGTGGCGAATCTTCCTCACCTCAGGGCCACCCTGGCCCTTCCGGGCACCCTGCCTCCTTCACTTACCTGCCTGTGCAGCAGCCTCCTGCACAGCAGGCTGGGCCAGGGTCTGCCGGAGCTGGTCCTGGTGGGGCAGCAGCGCGCGGCCCGCCTTCAGCACATACAGCTTCAACTGCTGGCGCCGCAGCAGGCCCAGGTCCACCGGGCCTGTGGGAGGAAGGGTCAGCGGCTATAGGTGACGAAAGAACCCAGGCGCCTCTCAGGCATCGAGCCTGACCACCTGCAGATGGCCTCACGCACGGTGATCGGCCAGGGGACAGGCTAGTGATTCTGGACATGTGTGGTGGACAAGCACATGCCCTCCAGTCAGAGCTGTGGAGACTCAGAGGAGACGCTGGCCCGGAAGCAGCGCAGACCACGCCTGGCACTGTCCCTCCTATACCCATCCCCATTCAGAAGCATGCCCACGGCGCCATGTCCCCTGTCACCCAATAGGGGTCCATCCGCCGGAGCCCGAGACCGCCGTTGAACTAACCTGCAAATCCCTGCTTGGAAGACTTCTTTATCTTGTGCTTTTCCAATCTGCTCCCAGCAAGGTTTACCAGCTGGGCCCAGACCGCAAGCATGGGGTCTGTGAAGGGCAGGTTGGTGATGCTGAAGGGCATGGCAGGGAGCTGGGGAGAGAGCAGGACCTTCACCAGGTGGCCCAGGGAACGGGGACGTGAGCTGTCCTAAAAGTTATCACAACCACGGGGCTAATTCTGAAAGACCTCACGTGGCCACAGTCTTTTCACGACTGAAAATAACTTTAAAAGGTTAGCCCCGTGGATAGAGCATCAGTCCACCTGTGGACTGAAGGGTCCCGGGTTCGATTCTGGTCAAGGCACATGCCTAGGTGTGGGCTCAATCCCCAGCAGGGAGCGTGCAGGAAGCAACCAATCCATGATTCTCTCTCATCATTGATGTTTCTACCTCTCTCTCCCTCTCCCTTCCTTTCTGAAATCAATAAAATATATTAAAAAAAAATCTTATAAAAAAAAAAACAAAGGAAAGGTTCTTACATGTATAATAGATGTGACCTAAACTAACTTTTTGGCAGCTTATCAACAGGAATTCCATCAGGGTTGTGACTACCTATGTAGCCTTTCCTGTGCCCTGAAAGCTACCGTAACACAACACGGTGTTATGGGCCCAGCAGTAGACACCTCCCTGTCCCTGGTCGCAGATGCGAGGCGGCTTGGCTGCTGCACACGCCCGTCCCCCACAATCATAAAGCACTCCCCACAGGAAGAGGCCTCAGTGAGAAATCCTCCCCCCGCACTGCAAAACCCAGCTGCCTCCCCACCTCGCGAAGCTGACAGGGGAGCTGCTGGTCGCCCAGCCTGTGGGAGCCCCACTCGCCCCACGCAGAGCAGGTGAGGAGGTGACAGAGGCTTTCTGGGGCAACGACCCGCAGCCCCGACGCCAGGGCCCATGCCAGCACGAAGCCCCTCTGCACGGCCGGAACCCGCGGTGCACCTACCGGTTTCAGCTGGCTCAGTGGGCAGACGCGGCATGTCCGCATGTCCGAGAACTGCACAGTGATCCTGCCCTTCGGGGTGATGCGTGTCACAGTGCCCTCCCCAAACTCCTCGTGTGCGACCTGGCCCCCCAGGCGCAGGCGGCTGTCGATGCCCCCAATGACGGCCAGCACAGCCATGAGGCCACCCACCTCGGGGCTGTCCGCATCGGGGAGGCAGTCCTCCAGCAGGGCCTAGTGCAGACAGACAGACAGACAGACAGCACACTGACGACGGGCCAGGTGCACCTGTCCTTTCCCGACTCTCATCCCTTTCCCCAGGCACAGCTATCGGGAAACATGTCACTGAACAAAACACACAGCATCTTAAAAGGCAACCGAACAGGTAAGAAAAAGGTTCTAGAGTCACGCGCAGACGTCAGGCTGGCACCCACCCCGCCGGCAGGCGTGGGCCCGCAGCTGTGCGACACGGCCTGCAGCTGGGAGTTGATGTGCTTGTTGATGAGGCCATTCCACTGGCCCAGGGAGTGCAGCGTGCGCAGCAGGGCCACCGCCTCCTCTGCCAGTGTGCTGCTGTGCGTGGCTGTCAGCGAGGCCTGCGGCCGGGCCCTCCGCCTCCGCAGGGTGGACTCTGAAAGCAGCACAGGACAGGAACTAGGTGGCCGCCTGCACACCAGCCAGGCCTAGGACAGGAGCTAGGTGGCCGCCCGCACACCAGCCAGGCCCAGGACAAGCGTGCCCACCTCTGAGGAAAGGGACGTCTGAAGAGCAGGTGGTGAGCAGGCCGCCCAGGAACCCGAAGAGCTTCTCCACCAGCCCCTCCATGTCCTCGGCCCGCTCGGCCTTGTCCCACGAGGGCAGCACCGCTTGCAGGAGGTGTAGGGCTAGGATCTGTGTGGCGATTAAAGGGCCGCGTTAGAGAAAACACTGCCTGACACACAGGTGAGGATTTTATTCTCTCTTCGCTGTCTGTCCCTCCAATGGAATTAACCATGTGAGGATTCTAACAGTCATTATTTAACAGCCAAGGACACCCACATTGACAAATGCTACGGATGACCAAGAGTTAAGAAACAAACTACGTCACAGAGGCAGGTACTCGTTCAGTTAGAAAAATACTCCTCTCTTCCCTCTCCGCAGGATAAGTCCCAGCTCCGATGAGCGGAAGAAGGAACACCCGCCGACGGGAACGCAACTCACTTGGAAGCTGCCCGTGCCTGAGCCATTGTGCATACCAGTTAGGCCTCAGGTTGAACACGTCTGCTGTGCCAGTCACCCCCCTTTCTGCACCTGTCGACCGGGAGGGCTGGTGCCCTGATGCCACCCTGAGCCTCAACGCCGCATAGTACCTGACGCTGCAGCGAGGCAGCCGTGAAGGGCGCGTGTCCCTCGACGACCCGCATAAGCAGGGCGATCCAGGGCGGGGAGCTGAGCGCGGCACACATGTGGGGCGTGAGCGCGATGCTGCGCACGAAGCCCAGTGAGCACCAGCTGCGGTGCTGCTCGCGGCACACAGCGCTGTTGGGGGAGGCTGTGGGGACACAGGGCACAGACTGCTTGCTGGCTCCGAGCGCTCGGCACTCAGCACTGCTAACTGCCCGCCCCTCCTTTTCAACAATGAGCTGCTCAGCAAAGACACTGCCAGTGCATGCGTTCAGAAACACGCAGGGGGCCTCTCGGGTGTCTCAAGGAGCACCTCACGCCTCAGACACTGGAAGGACAGGCGGTGCCCGGCACAGGTTAAGGAGCGGAACCTGCTGTTCCTGGGCTGTGGGGATGCTGACAGCTCACACAGCACAGGCAGTGGTGCCCCCACAACGTTACCATTTCACCTGCACACGGATGGCCAGGCCAGGTACGAGGTGTCTGTGCTAGCTGAAGGGGGTGACATCCTCAGGGGCCTCACCCACTGAGCTCTGATGAGACGGCTCTGCCTCTTGGGGGTCTGGGTCTCCCCTCTCCTCCAGCTCACCCAGGCCCAGTCCTCCTGCTCCCCAGGCTCATAGCGACACACACTCATACACCCACCTTCACACAGCCACGCTCACATCTTTACCACAACCACACACTCACACACATTCATAAACACTCAAACACACCCAGTTACTCACATGTGCCGTCTCACTCTCACACGCACGCTTAGTCTCTTATAACAAACTCACACACTCAAATGCACCCACCCACACATGTGCATACAACACACGTGTGCTCACACACACACACAACCACTCGCCAATACTGCGGCCCAGCCCTGCCCATGGTCCCCGAGCGTACACGTCGTGTCCGTGGTCCCACTCTCCACCACCACACGCAGCAGGCCACACAGGGTCCTGGTGGCCTCGCCCTGCATGACCTCGGCGTGGACCCCAGCAGAGAGACACAGGGTCTGCAGCAGGCGCACGGTGCTGGTCAGCATCATGGCTGTGGGGTGCATGTTCCTGTTGGTGGGCTCAGCTTCTGAAAACAAACCACCAGAACAGGAAATCACCCTGCACAGCAGGAGGCGCCTGACAGGAGTCAGGGTGTGTCACATCCTGGTTCTGCTCCCGGGAAAGGCCGCTCACTCTGCAGGAAGAGCCGTGCCTCCCAATGCAGCCGTGACCCAACCACCGCAGCCCGCCTTCCGCAGGGAACACCAGCTTCCAAAGTCGTGACATTTGTGAAACTCTCAGCGGACAGCTCAGCACTGAGACGACGGCGAGGCCCCGCTCCCTTGGGAAGAGCTCCCCACACGCCCCACTGACTGCAAGTGCCTGCTCCCCGAGGGCGGGGCTCTGGGACAAGGCCTGGACGGCCACTTTCCCTCCTGGGAAGCCCGGGGAGCTGGGGGCACCAGGCCCGAGGACCTGTGCCAGCATGCAGAGCACAGCCTGGCTGACCCTACCCCCACCCTCCGCTGAGTGCAGACGTCCAGGCTCCCTCCCACCAAGGGAGTCCCTCAGAGATAGGCCCCTGAGCTGCACCCAGGGCGATCCCCTGGACCCCCGCACTCACCTGAGTCATCCTCTGTGTCCGAGTCCTCGGCCGAGGGCTGTGCGGAGGCCGGCAGCTCCGCCAGCTTGAGGTCATACTTGCCCTCCTTCCCCATCCGGTAGGAGTTGGTGCTGCCCGTGTCCCACTGCACCCGGATCCACCCGTCCTCGCCCAGCTCCCCAATGACACGGCCGAGGCCAGGAGGGGGTCCGTCCTGCGGGGCAACATAGAGACCAGTGAGGAGGCGCATGTGGCTGTCCCATGGACACCACTGGGAGGGTGGCCGTGTCTCTGCATAGACTCCTGCCCGCGATGGCTCCAACCTGGCTGGCCACACGCATCGCTCACGGCACCCCCGACGTAACGCCAGAGGTGAGCAGGGTCTGCGGCCACCACAAGGCCAGGCTGTCCAGCGGTCCTGGTGCCTGGTCCTCGGCCCCTCATGAGACTTTACAAGATGGTAAACCCGAGACCAGCAACTACGTCTCCTCTGACTGCTGGCAGCTGACACCGCACCGGGAATCCGGGCCCAGGCCTCCTCTGAGCAGCACCTCCTCACAGCCCACCCCGCGAGAGGTGTCCCCACGCAGGACATGGTTCCTTGACTTGTCCTGACTGTGCCATCAGGGCCATCAACAGCTGCCACTGCTGGGGCACCCGCCTGAGTGCAGGCAGCCACCTGCTCTACTCCCCTCGCATCCAGTGAGCCAGGCAGGACTGCAGAGCTGACCGGGTGGCGGCTGCGCCTTGCACCGAGTACCTGGTCACCCCACTTCCAGTCCACGCCACGCATGACCCTGGTTCCGATCTTCATCATGGCAGCCAGCTCGGGCCCTGAGACCGGGAGCTGTGCGGGCGCCGTCTCCTTCCTCGTCTCCTCCAGGACAGTGGCAGAGGCACCACGGGCAGACACACTCCCGTCTTCCTCCACGTGGTCGCCGCTGGGGCCTGCAGGGCAGAATGGCAGCCAGTCAGGTCCTGCAATTCCCTCACCTCCGCCCATTCCCACCGTTAACAAAAAGGTGGTCGCTGAAGAACCCAAGGGGGAGGGCAAGAGATCAACCACACACACGAGCATGGCCAGTGGACAGACAGTGGGGTGAGGGCATGTGCTGGGGTGGGAGCGGCCAGGGAGAGGTCAAGGGGGAAAAGGAGACATGTAATATTTAAACAGTAAAGAATCCATGGCATGTAGTGTTTATTTTTGCCGCTACATGCGGCACTCTCTAGAATAGCCTGAGTGCTTGCTGAGAGAGTCGGGGCACGAAAGACAGACGGCCCTGGGGCCCTGGAGTCGGCCGCATACGACCAGGGGCTGAGTGTTGGGAGAAGCAACGCTTCCCAGGACTCGAAAGCAGCAAGCCCAGCCCAGGAGGGGCGGCTGGCTATGGAGGGAGGGGAAACATTGGGAAAAGGGGCGATGTAAATAACTAAAATCACAGGAGACCGCGGTGACCATGCCTCTGCTTCTGCAGAGACATGGGACTGAGGGTGCTGGGAGCGCTATGCCAGCACCTGAGCAGACCCGGCACCATGACCCAGGGCCTAGAAGCCCAGTCAGTGAACGAACTCAGAGAAACAGGAAGTGTGCACAGACCTACATCCCAGAAAAGAGGTTGTGTCCCAACAAAGAAAAACCCAGGACCAGATGGCTTAATGCTGAATTCCACTGTATGCTTAAAGGATTGATGTGAATTCTCTAACTCGCCCTAAAACAGGGCAGGGCATCCCTTCCTCGTCCAGGAGGCCGGCGTCCCCCGAAATCAGTAGTTGGTACAGTGCTGCTCAGAGACAGGAGCGAGTGCTAAGTAAGCACACAGGTGCCCAGGCTCAGGGAGCGAAAGGAGAACGCTGCCAAAGGGGCGATGCTCCCCACACGTCCACAGGTGCGGCACGAGACCCAGAACCCTCAAGGGCTGTGCAACAGGGACACCCGGCCCGAAGCCAATCCCACCTCACCCTGAGCGACAGTGTGCACCGCGGTGTAGCCCTGACCTCAGACAGACACATGGACCAACGGGAGGGAACTGAGCTGCAGGAGGAAGCCTAAGCACCTGTAGCCAAAGGGTTCTGACAAGGGTGCCAAGACCCAGGAAGGGATGAACCTTTTGTACCAATGGTGCCGGACAAGACACCACAACAAGCTACACAACAGAGAGGGGCTGAGACACCCAGGCCACTGCTGGCCTTCCCCACCGAGGCCAGGCGGCGCCGACCCACCGATGAGCCGCAGCGCAGTCTGCGCCAGGGCGAGCGTGCCGGAGTTGAGCAGCAGGGTGAGGTTGTGTGCGCCGTGCTGCAGGGTCAGCATGCTGAGCATCGCCAGGAGGAAGCGCGCGTGGGGGGTTGTGCCCAGGCTGGGTCCCGCCGGGTTCTCGTTGGTGATGGTCTGCAGGGGGATGGGCTGGATCCCTGAAAGGCATCGACATGCCTCAATGGCTCATGCATGGATACAAGAAAAGTATTCGCAATTTTTTAAAAATCCTTTTTTCCAGGTGGGAGAGGACAATGGGGGGGGGGGGGAGCGCAGCCACCCCACCCACTACAGAGCGTACAGCACCCTCCTCAGCACCCTGTGGCCGCGCATCCCCTTTCAGCTAGAATAGGTGCTTCCCCACAGCGAGTCCTGCCTCTCGCAGGCACGCAGCATCTGCCAGCACACACTCTAGGGTGGATGGTCGCAGTGACACACACGGGAAGCTGTCTATGAAGACACTTCAAGACTGTGTCTTCTGCCCAATTCTGAAAGTTTTGCTTCACATCTGAGAAAGCGTGCAGCAGCTTAGATCACATTGTAGTGTACGAAGTGATTCAAGTCTGTCCCAGAGCAAACATTGGCATCTGCAACTTTACACAATCATAACGAGGACCCACACCATGCAACCCTGCTCATGTGGTCACTGACTCACTTCTATAGCGACTTCAATGCTGTCTGTGAACAAGGAAGTTCTCTCAACTCACCAAGCTCTTTAAACTTGGCATTGGCATCCATCAGAATGTTCCGAATGTTCTGCACAGCCCAGGCGTACAGCTTGCCGAACGTGACTTCCAGCAGCATCCGATTAAAAGGTGGGATCAAATCCACGTCCTTTAAGCAATCCGTGAGAGGCTCCCTTCCACACACACACACATACACAGACTGCTTAGATGCCTGCCAGACCTTCAACCTGAACAGAACAAGGTGCTGCTCCCCACTACCCCCCGCAACTACAAAGACTACAGTGGTACCCCAGGTCGACGCCCTCCGGGATCAGCCGCTGCCACCCACAGAACATGGCGTACTGCACAGATGGGAGCAGGAAGCTCTTGGCCGCCAGCTTTAAGATGGTGTCAATTCCCTCCAGGCGGACCTCTGCTCTCTCCAGCTGCAAGACAGCGTGCCGCAGTGAGTGTCGCCACGGTGAGTGTGGCAGGCCCTGGGCGTGGCTGGGAGGGCGCTCCCTGCAGGATGTTACCTGTTTCAGCAGGCACTTCCTCATCTTCTCCACGTCCACGGGCTCCTCCCTGAGGGCGAACTCGGCGATGGTGCCTAGCAGAGCCGACTGCGGGGCCAGGCCCTGCACGCTCTGCTTTAGCCACTTGTATCTGTGAACGCCAGTGACGGTGCTCAGGAGAGGCTGCCACTTGTCCTGCAAAGGAACCACGGGCACGTGAGTCCCTGCTGCTGTCGCCCCTGCTGTTGCCAAGGTAGCGACTCCAGCAAAGGCAGACATAGATGCCAGCACGTCTAAGGGGTGAAATAGCCAGGCCACAGCTAGGCTTGTAAGTGAATTCTAAATCCCATGCTCAGGCACTTTGGAAAGAGGGAACTGGGCACACAAAGTCAATGACCAGCCACACGAATGGGACCAGGACAGGGAAGCAAAGGAGACATTTGATGAGTGAGTGAGTGAATGAATAAGCGAGTGGGGATAAATAATGACACAATGTGCTCCTACAGGAAAAGGAAAGCCCTAGTTGGTGTGGCTCCATCGGCTGGGCATCATCCCATTGGCCAGGAGGTCGTGGGTTCGACTCCCAGTCAGGGCACAAGCCTGGGTTGTGGGTTTAAGGTGGTGAGGCAACGGATCGATGTTTCTCTCTCACATCAAGCTTTCTCTTTCTCTCTCTCAAATCAATGAAAGTGCTCGAATGAGGATTTTTTTAAAAAAGGAAAAAAGAAGTACTTCTCCAAGGATGGATCCAACCAGGGCATCACCAGGCAGGCGTCACTGGGGCAGCTGCCACACGCTCGCAAGTCCATGCGCTCTCTCCCTGACAGGCAGACACTCAACGACGGAGCAACGGGACCCACGGACCTTCTGCCTCGTGCTGTTCCCACACAGCCAGCCTTGGGTCACGGGCAATGCCTCACCTTGGGGGATCTGGTTGTAAGGGGTCTCTTGTCCACATGGATGGGACTGTGAGGCAAAAGGCAAGCTTCTTCCAAATCACTCCCTTCGTTTCCAACTTTCCCTTCATCATCAGTAGATTCTGGCTTCTTAGGAACTATGTTGAAAGCATCACTAGTTATAAAAACCACTCACTTAAATGTAGTTTCAAATTCAGAAATACTTCCATTTACAGAAAGTAAAGGACACACACGTTTAATATTCGCTGTGAACTGAAACGTTCAAACGACAGAAGTACCACAAATGCACTGTAAGGACATTTGGCCGCCTGAGGTGGGGAGGATGAGGGAGTGCCATAGGGAAAGAAGGGGAGCCCAAGGGGTGGGGGGGAGGGCACGACGGGGGAGTGCCACAGGAAAAAAGGGGAGCCCCGGGGCAGCCAGTTTGTCCTTGAAGGGCCAGATTGAGAACACTGAGGCCTGTGCTGCCACACAAGCAGCAGCGACCTTTGTCCATGAGGCTGCAACTTAAACTGATGCCAATTCATGTGTTGAGCCAACGCTCCTTCTGACTTAAAGAAAAATATTTTCCAAAGGCAAACTCTAGCCGTGGACAAAGAAGCAGGACTGGGAGAGGAACATGAGCGCACGTGATGGGCACTGGGGCTGAGGCTGAAGGTCACGCAGGGCGCACAGTGGCCACAGTGCAGTCCCTGACGCAGTCCCCTCTGGCACGGCTGGCCGGTCCTCACCCCTCTTCTTCCTGCCGTCACGGATGATCTTCTGGGCAACACGCCGCCAGCGGGGCAGGGAGCTCAGCAGCGTCAGCTTGGACAGGACGGAGAGGTCGCTGCACACGGCGGGCCTCAGCTCGTTGAAGAGGAAGCGCAGGCGCTCGATGACGGGCGCGCAGACCTCCTTGTAGGAGCGGCCCTGCTCCTGGTGCGTCTACCCAGTCAGAGGCGAAGGGGCGACTTAACCACGGACCCTCGACCGACTGGCCCACGTCCCGCACAGCCCGAAGGAGCATCAGGACTGACCCACCTTAATGAGTGAGCACTTGGCCTGGTAGACAACCCGGCAGACGTCCACCACCGACTTGGGCAGTGCTCTGTGCTTCGCCTGCTCGACACTGAGCGTGCTGGCGTGAGCCAGAGACAGCGCCACGTGCCCTGGAGAGACAGGGACAAGGCGGCCAGTGGGACAGTTGTGGCTGACGTGGGAGTCAGAGGCCTTAGGAGCGAACACGCAGCTCCTACCTAAGTCTTCGTGCTTTAAGAGGCAGCACAGCAGCAGGCGGCCCACTTCCTCCACGGGGTGCTCGGGGGGAAAGCTGATGGGGGTGGTCAGGTGGCACTGCCTGCAGCACCTCTCCACCTGGCACAGGAAGTCCTGCCACAGACCAGAGAGAGGTGACAGTTGGCACAGAGTGCGCCGCGGCTCTAACCCCAGGCACAGCCCTGTGCATGGCCACCAGCAAGGCTGCCACACCCCCATGGGCACATGGAGCCAACTCCCCCTCCCCTCCACACGGCCAGAACCTGTCAGCCAAGCCCAGGAAGCTGATGGAAGAGCAGGTGGTGCTGGCCCCTCGGCATCCTGAGCGACAGACACCCCCTGGGGATGCCTCACCTTCACATTGTGGTCCTGGACGCTGTTGTCCGCCAGGGCTTGCAGGAACACCTGGGAGTGGTCGCCCAGGGCGTGCGAGTGGGCGCAAAGACGGGACTTGCTGGCAGGGGTGCCCCCGGGGGAGCTGCAGTGGTCCTCGTCTTTCTCTTCGTTGTAGCTGTAGTGGGTCTGGCTGGTCTGCAGGCCTCCCGAGAAGATGGATGACTGCAGCCACTCTAGGAAGCAAACGCACAGACAGCAGCCTGAGGCACCACTCCCCAGCTCTCCCCATGACAGACGCAGGTACCGCCCACCCCTTTGCTCCACCTGGCAGGGCTCCCTGAAGGAAGCGGGGCATCAGTCAGTGAGACCACGGAGCACACGGCATGGACAGGTCCTGGGAGCCCGCACCCAGAGGGAGGCAGGGGCTGCCCATCCGTGTGCATGGGGACTCCACATAAGCCCAGGCGGTGACCCCGCAGATGTTCCTCAAGGACTGTGCTCCCAAAACACCCTCCCAGCCCGATAGTCAACCTCGAGGCCCTCTGTCCTCCCCCCGCACGCAGGGCTCAGTGCTCAGGAGCACTCTCCAAACACCCGACTCCTGCACACACGGAAATAGCTGCAGTCGGCGAGTGGGAGCGTGTTCTTACTGGCGCATTCGACCTCCACGGGCGAGAGTGGTGTGCTCAGGGCGAGGTAGGAGGCGTGCAGCCCGAGCAGCAGGCCCAGGTTCCTCTCCGTGTCCGTCAGAGGGGAGGACAGGCTTCCTAGGTCTGGGACAGTGACGACTTCCTGGTCGGGCTGGGAAAGAGGGACTCGCCGTCAGGCTGAGAAAGCGACCACCCACAGCCACAAGACGTGCACCAGCTTCTGTCCCCGCACCGCATGCAGCGGGAGGAAGATGGCGCTCAGGCCCCGCGCCCACGCCCTGTGCGAGCAGCACTCCTGCCAGAAGACACAACCCGCAGCTCAGGCTCCGGGGGGAGAGCTGCTCTGCTAGGACAGGCCCGGGAACCTCAGCAGCTTCCGAGTGAGCGGGCCATGCGTCAGAAACCATCTCTAACGGCTCCATCACAGCCAGAGAGAAACAGTCTGAGTGACAAGCGCTGTGCGTCTGTCACCCGGAGGCCTGGCAAAGGCAGGAGTCGAGCAACAACTCCTAAGCTGGTCACTTTAGACAACTGACAAGAAAGCTAACTTCCCTTCATGAGCGCTCCAGCCCTGCGCCCAGGGCACTCAGCACATCTTACAGCCTCTGGATCCATCCAGAAACCAATCCACTCTGACACTCATGAGTACGTAGGAGGACGCTTTTCTATTAGGAAGAATTATGCCACCAGGCAGTTCTTCCCTAAATATATGGTCCGGCATTAAGCTCAAGACAGCAAGCCCTCCCCAACTGCTACGTAAGCTTACAACCTCTTCTTACGTGTGGAACTGCCTACAAACTGACTACTTGAAAAGTCGTGTTTTCAGAGCAGCACAGGACAAACCTCATCGTAAGTAAGCACACTCACTCCTGTCTACTGCGCAGGGCACTGTCCTCCCTGCCCCCTCCGAGGCCCACGCTCAGGGCATGGTGTCCGCCAGCCCTCGGCCCAGCCTCACCTCTAGGTACTGGCCTACGCAGAAGGCGTGCATCGACTCCCGCGTGTCTTCAAACTGCAGTGCGGCCTCCAGTGCCACCACGGGGTCCTCCCCGGCAAACTGAGCTGAAACAGAACGGATGCGCCGACTCCACAGGGGGCCCACCCTCCACGGAAATGGAGTCAGCGACCTCTCAGCCTCTCCCAGGGATGTCGGGGCCAGTCAGGCCTTGGAGCACAGGCCAGCGCATTGTGGTGGAATAAATCACGCAAAACGATGAGAAGTTCTTCAAACGCCCCTGAGTTCCATGACAGGGCAGTCACCAAGAGTTTAAAATGGGGGCTAGGCTAGACTCCGGGTGGTGATGTGTTACAATGGCTGTCCACTTGGAACCTACGTAACGTCATAAACCAATGGAACATCACCAAGTTCAATAAAAATAAACACATGGAAGTAAAGCCTGAGGCTCTTCTTACAATGACGCGGGGCGGGGCAGCAAGGCCGCTCACCGAGAATGCTGCTCCCGCTCAGGGCCTGGGCCTGGAAGTCCTTGATGTCGTACACCCTCCCGTCGATCACAGTCCAGAAGCCCCCATCCTTGTTGTGGTTCTCCAAGTCTGCTTTGCGAATCAGGGTCACCTCCTCGTTGTTTCTACAGTTCTGACCTGCAAGAAACGACTGTAAATACAGAAACCAGGACCGCTGCATCAGTAGACCAGTAGGTACCATGGCTAGAACGCACACTGTGAGAGATACAAGGGGAAACACACTTCTGTGGCCACAACGGGAGAGCTGCACTGTCACCCCAATGGGACCCCGCAAGGACACAGGGATCCACACACCAGGGTGCCACGGCGGGAGCCGCAGGACCAGCAGATCTGACCACAGACCAGGCGAGAGGAAATCTCCACTGAGCATGTGCACGTGTCCACAATGTAGTTAAATCAGAAGTAGCCACAAGAATAGAACAAAAATTCTCTATAGGGCTGAATATTATGAAATATACTTTATAAATCACTCAAAATTCCTATAAAATGAAAGTTCTTTAAACTTTAAAGGCGATTTGTTAATTGGAAAGTACTATTAAATTTTAACATAAAACTTGTTTGGTCATTTTTTCCCCATAAAAAAAACCATCACTGGGTAATTAGTCCCAATGTTTACTGATATCACAGTGATTTCAGATACGAAAGCCTGGGTTTTCTCTCTTCACTCTGTGATTTTCTTATTGCACAGATGTGGCCTCTGTGTGACGAAATGAAAGCTGAACCACAACTTAACTGGATGAGTCTGGGACGTCCCACTGTAGAGAGGTGGTTACTTAGGTTCAAAACGGCAAAGCTTGGACTCAGAGCAGGTCCCTCCCCGCCACCCCCCGTGTGCATGCAAACAGTGGGACAGGGGCGTGCAGCGGCTGACTGCCACGTCATGCTGACTGCTAGAAAGCTGTACCATGTCCACGCCGGCCTCCAAAGCCACCCCAACTTACCGCTTCAACGGTACCTTCTGGAGACACTCAGAGAGCATTTCCAGAGCTTCCCAACCGCCCATCCCAGGAGGAACCACTATGACTACGGAACACTTTCCTTATACACAACCTCACTCGCCGACGCTGCCCCGGGGAACACGCGGGCCCTGTCTTCCTGGACAAGCACCCTTCCCAGTGGAGAGGAAGACGAGGGCAGACTGGACAAAATGCGTCAAAAGCCTCAGGGAGAGGCCGTACCCATGATGCCGGGCCAGGCCAGCTCCTCCTGGTCGTCTCGCTCCCGGCCGGGTGCCAGGTGGTTGAAGCGATCCAGGGGCTCCAGCAGGCCGCCCAGCAGCGGCACAGCACCCGCCTCCTGCATGAGCCCCGCGTTCTTGCTCAGCAGGAGGATGATGGAGACCACCAGCTCTGGAAGGAGCACGCCTACAGGTGGAAGGGAAACATAACAGGGAACGGTTCAAATAGAACCAGAGCATAAGCCAGCGCTCTGTCTACATTCTGACACGTCACAGAATGAGGGATGCTATTCTCAGCACATTTCCACAGGATCATGTCATCTTTCCTCTGAAAGAGACAGGCACAGGCATTAAGCAGAGCCCTTTGAGTCACAAGAACACGTTCCAAAACCAGTTTCAATACCAAACTATTAACTGGCATCTTTTATCCAGCAAAAATATGTTTACAGCTAATTCAGTGGCAGAAAAAAGCACTCAGTAATAATGACCTAATGTCAAAGAATGAGCTTGAGAGTATATGATGCGATATTGGAATTTATTCAGATCCTGGAAGGGGCGACGCATCCTGCTGCTGCTGCTGCTGTTGAAGAAAAGCAATCAGACAGCCAGCACAGACCTCGACACTGAAGGGTCTGCGATGGTGCAGGACTGAGTCACTAACCATGTTCACGGCCACTGGCTCCCGAACCGACTGTTCAGGCTCAGAGTGGCCAGCAACCACAGAAGCAAAGGCAACGGCCCTGGCTAGGACACGCTCGGGCCAAGCGAGCATGTTTGGAAAATGGTACATGTCAGCGCTCATGTCTCTGAAAAGAAACACACGCCCATAGGCGGGAAACGAGAAAGGTACCGGTGAAGTCGCCTTCCACGATGCAGGCCACCTCGGCAAAGTGCCGCCAGCTGGTGGCGGCAACACTGGCGGCCACGGGAAGGATGTCCCCAATGTGCGTGCACAGCAGGGCCGTGTACTTCTTCAGCAGGGAGCCCACGCCCATCAGCTCAGGACCTGGAGGAGAGATTCAGAAAACTGCACTTTTCCGTGTTCACACATCCTTGGGAACACGGTGTGTGCACTGTCACCAAGAGCAGCATCCTCAGGCAGGAGCTCCTGGCCCGTGTCCAGCTCTGCTCACATCCTCAGGGAACAGAGCTCCTGAAGGCCGTTGGAGACGCGGTCCTACCCAGTGCCTAGGACTCTGGTATGTGGACACCAAGGTCATGATGTCAGAGCTTGAAAGCCTCACATTCCACCCACAAGAGTTTCTAAAGTAAGTTATTCCCACCAAACAAAGTTAGGCAGCCTTTGACCTCTTAAAATCATCAGCTTTCTTCCTCCCTGGCTTCTACTAGCTTTCGGTCCTTGTAACTTTCGGTCTTTGAGACGGTACCTCCTTCCAACTCTAAGTCTACCTCTTTCAATCGGAAATTCTCCATCATCTACAAGTGCCGTGCTCTCTGCAGGAAGTAACTAGGTAATTCTGGAATGTACCAGCTTTACGAGAACGAGCAAGAGCAGCGAAGCCCGACCCCCTTGAAGAAGGCGACCACGGAGAGCCAGACGCTCTGTCACGTGTGGAGCGAGCACTTGCAGACCATCCTGTGTCAGCCCTCACAGGCCCCTACAGGGACTACCCCAACTTCGCGGGGCACCATCGACAGCCCTGGGAGAGCAGGCCCAGGTCCAGCAGCTAATAAACCGAAGCTACAACTGACCCAGCCTGGCCCCAGCGGTGACATAGCCCTCTTAGCGCCCTGCTGGCTGCCCAGGTGACAGACATGGACGATGGCAAGTGCTGTTCCCACACCATGTCGGTCTCTGTCACGGTCACCTGTGGTGCGTCTGATCCGTCGTCTGTCACACTAACCTGAACATAAAGGATGCTATTCCTGATGTCGGCAGAATTTTAACGTTAAGACGACGAGAAAAGAAATACTGATGAGTCTAACGTAGAAATATTAAAAAAAAAAAAAAAAGTGGAGCAACACGAGTCCCCCGAATGCTTGCACTTACAAAGTGTGAGCCCCACACATGTGTGAGTGCAGCATGGGCGTGTTGTACTGCCTGAGCATGCAGACACCTACACCTGAAGCCACTTACCGGGAGCATCGGCGGGCAGACCAACACTTTCTCCCGGATACAGTTTACTGATCAGTAAGCGCTGAAAACGCAGCAACAAATCCAAGGAGGCGGATCGGTCCCGACTGTGCTGCTCCATGTCCAGGCAGGACGAGATCCGACGGGCCACATCTTTCAGTCTGGCCACCGTCTGGGCAGCAATGTTCCTGCAGAGGAGAGAGGATGCAAAGTGAAGCAGGCATGGGTGTCCACACAGTGAAGGTGCTCGAAACAATCACCACAGACAGGATCAGATGGCAGCCTGTGCTGACCTGGCTCGCTGCCTCGAGGAGCCAGGGTACCTCACGGGGAGCGGAGGCGCCAAGAAGACGCCCCAACACAAGGGCGCCCCCGCTTCCCACGTGACTTGGAGGCTGCGGCCTGTCCTCCCACCCGTGCTGAGAGCTCTTTACACTAGAACCTGCCCAGGTCATTTTCAGGATATCTCCTCCATAGCCAAACACATGTCTAGGCTCCCAGTGCTCAGCTCACCATCTTCCCAGGAAAACCCAGTACCCGTCAAGGAACACCCAGCACATTCACCGAAGAAGCTGCTGGACGAGCTGCACCAGAGGCAGACACTGCTTTCCCGAGGCCTCGTAGATCCCCGTGTTGATGAGGTCCTTGTCCAGTGGGGTCCTGCTTCTATGTGATGCTGAGGCATTTGCTTCCTGCTCATCGATCTCTTTTTCCTTCTGTGCTTCTTTTTTGGCTTCAATATCCTACGTTTATAAACAGAATCTGGTTACCAGTTATCTTGGAAACAGGCATGAAGGTACCTGGGCTGGCCCCACAGCCGGGTTGGCCCCATAGCCTGGCTGCCCCTTAGTGACACCCACACCAGGTGACCCTGTCCCCACACACCTGCTGACATCTCGTCACCTAGTTTCTAAACAGACTCTGTTCCACAAACCACTGTCCAGGCTGCCACTGCTGGTCCCCCACCTACTCTGAGGAGCCCCTGGAGGCTTTGCCCTGCCACAGCTCTCACAGGCCACCAGTGCGATCTGCCCCACTTCCCCCCAGAATATGTTTGCACACATGAAACGACAACCCACAAAATGGGACGGTATATTCTCAAGTCACATCCTATATAATAAAAAGCTAATATGCATACTGACCGAACAGAACGACCAACAGCTATGACATGCACTGACCACCAGGGGGCAGACACTCAACACAGGAGCTGCCTTGGCTGGCAGGCGTAGTAGTGGTGGCAAGAGCCTCTCCTGCCTCTGAGGTTGTGCTAAGGAGCAGCAAGCTCAGCTTCTGGCTGAGCAGCTCTCCCACAGGGAGCCAGAAGCTGGGCTCACGGCTGGCGAGCGCAGGGCAGCGGCAGGAGCCTCTCCCACCTCTGAGCCAGCAGGCAGACATCCCCCAAGAAGTTCCAGACTATGAGAGGGGCGCAGGCCGGGCTGAGGGACCCCTCCCAGGGCACGAGAGTCGTGAACCAGGCCTGTAGTATCAGATAAGAGATGTGTGTCCAGAATACACAAGGAGATACGTCTCAACAATTCTAGTTAAACTTAACCCATTTAAAAACAGGCCGAGGACTGAAAGAAGATACACAAAGAGCCCATAAGCACATGGTCCGGTGCCTGGCTGGAGTCGGGCCGCCTGCCCCTCACCCATCAGGACCCCTCTGCAAGTCATGCCACGCCTCTGGCACTCGGGTCCCGTCTATAAAATGGAGTTTTAAAATAACGCAGTCCACGCAACAGGGTTGAAAAGATCAAAAGAGGAAACAGAAGGCAAGCACATGGCACAGCCTGGAGAGAACGCCACAGCAAGCATGGTGGCCGCGACCGCACCCTCATGTCTACACGCCTTCTAATTCCCTCAGCGTGATCAAAGCATTTGAGTATGTTTTCAAAGACGTGCTTCTACGCACTTACTTCATCTAATTATATCACTATGAGTTTTTACCTAAAAAATGATAACAATGAAAGCAACAGGAGCAACTATGGATGGCCAAGCAGCACCTGAAATACCAGTGAAAGCCACTCCCCCTAGGACACGTCGGGGGGTCAGGGAAAGGCTGGAACTCAGGCGGCTCGGATGTGAATGGCACAGCCTCCTTGCGGACTGTCAGCACAGATCACCCCAGGACTCAGCAAACTAATCCACAGCATTTACTACAGAGAAAGGAGAGCATTTACTAGAGGACGTGTGAGCAGCATGTCAGAGCAGCTGTACAAAGTCCAACAGTCACCTGTTGACAAACAGGAGAAGGGACAGAGAAGTAGGGCCACCATCACACAACCAGTGCTACCAGGGAGCCACATCACAACACATCAGCGGAGACGAGCCTGTAAACCGTGATCCCAGCAAAATAAAGCGACACAAAGGACCTACTCAGTGACTGCACTGCTGGGACATAGCACTGGCACCTGCACTCAGGGAGGGAGCCCAACGCCCAGCACAGAGGCAAAGGCCCTTTCCGGGGCAGGGAAGTGACCCATGACACAGTCCAGGACCTGTCACCTCCACTTGCTGAGACACGTAAAGGGAGTGCATTGTATCGTACTTGACCCAACCAAACCGCTGACACTGAGAAATGACTGAGCCACAGAACGTGTTTGGATGTGACCCACAGTCCTGCTTCGGGTTCTCAAGAATTCCTGCAAGAGGTTTGCTGCTTCCTCACCAGCAGGACGGGTGTGCAGCCCGTCTCCCTGCCAGGGCACACGCCCGGGCTGTACCTGGATCTCTGCAGTAATGGCTGCATTCAAGGCCGACTCCAAGCCTCCATCAGCCATCAAGCTGCCCACCAGGAGATCGATCATGAATCGGCGTCCTGGACTGATATTAACCTCATTGCCTGAAACTGGAAAAGGGAACGTTTTTGCCAACGTGAGTGAAAGCAATCCCCTCCCGGCTCCCTCCCCTTTTCCTCTGCCCCTGCCCCTGCCCCCCCCCACCTGCACAGGGCAGGAGAGCCGAGAGCGCCCGGGCCCTCTCCTCGGCGGTGGGCAGAAGCACGGACCACCCGCTCTGCAGCACGGCCTGGGCGGCCGCCTGCACAGTGCCCAGCACGCCCGCACTGCTGGCCAGGGCCACCACGGTCTGCTTCAGGCTGTTGAGGAGGACGCTGCCCAGACCTAAACCAAGCAACTCTGGGTCAACCTGGTGACTAATGGCAGCATGCAACTGAAAGGACAAAAACAACGGTCACTTAGCAGCCCCGAAAGCAGTGGGTTTCCAATCTCACTAAAAAAGACAGAATACCTCTCATTGAATTTTATTCAAAGATTAAAGGACAAACCTCAAGGATGTGTACTTTTAAAAGTAGACTATAAACATTTTATCCAGAATGGTTGAGAATCCACGGTAAAGTATTTTATGAGGAATGTTTAACACCCAACTATAAATACTTAGATGTAAATACTTCAATACATCAATACTTAGATGTAAATACTTAATATATACTCAAGACAAACAGAGGTTAAACCAAGTGGAAAACACACCCCAACCATCTGCAACCCACACAGAAAAACAGCAAACATAATTTAACCTAAAAACTTAAAAAAAGACCCAGCCAAGCTGAGAGTATACGAGGTCCAAACCGTAACTCCCACAGACACACAGCGGAGCCAGGAGGCTGAGCAGAACAAAGTCTGGGGCTTGAGACCCAAACTCATGACAGACTGACCATGAGCTTCCTGCCTGCCAGCCAGCCAGGGCCTGAGGGCAACACACTGCCCAGCCCAGGTTGTGGGTAAAAGGAGACCCTGCCCTGGCCTATGTGGCTCAGCTGGTTGGGTGTCATCCCGTGTGCCAAGGAGGTGGCGGGTGGGATTCCCGTCAGAGCGCGTGCCCAGGTTGTGGGCTCGATCCCCAGTAGGGGGCGTGCAGGAGGCAGCCAATCTGTGATTCTCTCTCATCGATGTTTCTTTCTCTCTCTCCTTCTCCCTTCCTCTCTGAAATCAACACAAATGTTTTGTAAAGACACCCTTTACTCTGGGCCAGTACAGCTCAGCTGGTGGGAACCTCGTCCTACCCTGAAAGGCTGCAGGTTCGAGTCCCTACCAGGGCACATATCTTGGTTGTCGTTCGATCCCCAGTTGGGGAGGCTACGGGAAGGCAACCCATCAACATTTCTCTTGCACATCAGTTTCTCTCTTTGTGAAGAAAATTTGTTTTCTTGGCACTAAGCCATAGAATTACAAAAAAAAAAAAAAAAATAAGATCACTAAAACATTCAAACATTTTCTTAGCAGCTCGACCGGCTAAAAGCCCGCACCCTCCACTCATGAACGTTCCAACCAGCACTGAGACTCCCCTCCCACAGCAGAGGTGCTCTCCTACCTGCAGGCGCAGCAGGTTCAGCGTGGCCACGGCCATGCACTCCTTCTCCTGGGGCGGCGGCCAGTCAGCGCTGCCATCCATGCCCTCGCTCACTTGCCGCAGGAGCAGGTCCAGCTGCTCGAAGGTCCCTGAGCAAACGTCCACCACAAAAGGGACGCGCAGGCCCACGGACCACTCGGAGCACGAAGACCAAGCGAAACTCTGCGAAGGAGACACAAGAACCGGAGATGGATCTATACATTCAGCGACCGGTCTGCTACACCACAGGAAACGACGGAAGACGGAAGGGTCCCCTATAGGAACCAGGCCAGGACACACCCTCCCCCTCCCCCTCCACAACCCATTCGAGTCCTGGCCAGTGCCGGGGGCACGGGGAATAAACGAGTGGCACACACACTGGAGACGAAGCAGAGCGGTCTTCTCCCGAGGAACCGACAGGGAAGCTCCCCGAGCTCACGAGAGTGTGACACGGCACAGGACACGGGACGGCACACACTCGCCCACGGCGTCTCCACACACCACAGTGGGCAACGCAGAACCAACATTCCACAGGTTCCAGGCGCAGCCACACGCAGTACCTGGGCAGGCCCACAGGCGATGCCGACGATGTGCTTGGTGTCCAGCCCGGGCAGCAGTGAGGGCTCCGGCTTGGTCTGGTGCAAGGTGTCGAAGTGCTGACACTGGTCGTTGTTCCCCCAGCTGTGCACCTCGCTGTCCTCGGTCAGAGCCAGGCAGTGGGTGGAGCCTGCGGCCACATCGATCACCTTCTTCCCTGGAGGGAAGAGAACACGGCTGGCTTCATGCTTACGACTGCATGGCAGGCAATACAGACGTTTATCTCAGGCACTCAGGCAGCAAGGCAGCCACGGCACCTTCTAACAGACAACGCGCTGCTCTACCATTATGCCCAATTCACCTGCTTCGGCTATTTATTAAAGCTCGTCACGTTGTATGAGTTACAGTTTATTGAGACCTACAGCCTGCGAATAAAATAATGCCAGGGCATAAAGAGAAGCTGTTGCTTTTTCCTGGTTCAGATTTTCATCTTCAGAAAGAAACAAGTGTATTCTTTTAAATACATTTTTATTGATTTCAGGTAGGAAGGGAAAGGGAGAGATAAAAACATCCACGATGAGGGAATCACTGACTGGCTGCCTCCTGCAGGCCCCCTATGATGCTCTATGCACGGAGCCGAACCGAGGGTACTTTAATGAACTATTTGATCATATTCTCTCATCCCAAGGCACTGTCATGCCAAGGAGACCCTGTTCTAAGAGCAATTTTAGGGTCACAGCACACTCCCCCCATGTGGCCTCCGCTCCAGGCAGCGCCCTGCTCCTCGGGGAAGATCCCTAGCCACGTGCGTGGGTCTCTCTCGGAGCTCCCAGTTCTGCTCCAACAACCCATCCGCCCACACTGCAGCCAAGCTAACCCACTGTGGCCAAGCTGACGAGTGATGAACGGGTGCCAGCCACCAAGCGCCCTCTGATACTGGTAAACCAAGCGAGCTTCCAATTAAATGTGGTGACAACAGATCGAGGCCATTTTCCATGTGTCCCCTATGCCTGTCACAAGGTGGCTAAAGGCTCCTAATGACGGTCACTCATGGAGTTGTAGGTGAAGAGAAAAGCAACCAAGAAACTTAAGTGTCCCTAAGGAAACTGCCTCCGAGGGCCTGAGAGGCTCCGCTCGCTCACCTTGCAAAGCTTCCAGGAGCTTGGGGTAACGCACATGCTCCTCGGTCCCATGTCCGAGCCGCTGGTTGTCCCCTTTGCCCCAGGAGTACACTTGGCCGTCTTTCGTCAGAGCCACGGAGAACTGGCTCCCGCACCGAACTTTGATGACGTCCAGGTCCTGCAGCTTCTCGATCAGCTTGGGCGTTTTACAGCCGTCGCTGCCCCCGCGGCCCAGCTTCCCGTAGTCCCCGTCTCCCCAGGACCACACCTGACCTAGAGACACATGCCTCTCAGGACGAAGCTGCAGGTCTGCGTGCAACTTTACCCGCAGGCAGTAATCCACAGAGCGCATGGCACCCAGACCCAGAGCGGGGATGAACACAGGTCATGCTGCACTGGGGCGGGGCGGGGGCACCCACATGAGATCTAGCTCACACTTCAGCTAACGCAGAAGCGGTTAGCCAGGGGAGAGCATGGCTTCTTCTCATTTCACTACATGAGGAGTGAAGCGGCGACCCTTACACAGTGAGCTCAAGGTCGTGCTTCCACCAAGCCTGTGATGCTCCCGCCCTCCGGGAAGCGGCCCTCCCCGTCCGGAGCGTGCCCGGGCCACGAGTTCCACGCACCGTTGTCAGTCACGGCCAGGGTCTGGGCGTCCCCACTCCCGCACGCCACGTCGATGACCTTCAGTCCTTTCAGCCCGGCCACCAGCATCGGGATGGCCTCGTCCTCACTGGAGCCTGCAAACACACAGGCTCCTGACTGCCTGTCCCGCACAACAGGCCCCTCCCTCCCCGCAGGCTCGGGGGCGCCGCGCCCGCGCACCGTGGCCCAGGCGGCCGTAGTTGCCGCGGCCCCAGGTGTACAGCTCCCCCTCGGCGGTGATGGCTGCGCTGTAGGTGCTCCCGCAGGCGATGTGCACCACGTGCTTGCCGGCCTGCTTGCCGGAGAAGGCGGAGATCACCTTGGGCTCCTCCAGGGGCCTGTGGGGAGAGAAGCCGCTGCCTCCTACGCTCGTCACCACAGAGCGGACTCCCTTGTGAAAGAGAGCTTCGCCCTGGGGCTGCCTGCCTCCTGCCACGAGGAGGGAACTAAGACTTCAAACCCCTCCCTGGCGTTGGTTAAGCAAGTGCACAATGCCCAGCCTGGCACCCAGCAGGCAGGCGAGGCAGTGCTGTCACAGACGCACAGTGAGGACACAGAGCTGCTCTGGACGGGCCTTCTGGACCACCCACCGTCCAAAGCTCCCACCCAGCAGGGTGTTACATGACTGAATCTGACCCTGAGGAAACAATACTGCGGTGCAGTTAGGAGGAGCCCTTGTTACGCTGAAGACACAGGACTGGGGCTCTGCTCTAGAACACTCCACAGGGTGCGGTGCGTGGTGAAAGCGGGGGCAAGGGCCGCAAGTGCTGGAGCTGGGGGAGATGCCACCCACGCCGGGCACCCCTGGCAGTGTCTCCCTCCCAGCCCTGCGTGTCGGAGCCGCTGGGAAACACAGAGAGCATGGTTAGCGGGTGGCTACACGTACACGGTGTCCCCGTGGCCCAGCCGGCCGCCGTCCCCGCAGCCCCAGGAGTACACCTCGCCAGTGGCGGCCAAGGCCAGGTAGTGGTGGCCGTCGGAATGGGCAGCAATCTTCACGATGTTTCTGGAGGCAAGGCCCTGGACCAGCTGTGGGGCCTAACGGGCAAACACAGGAAGACGTGACCAGGGAGCTGAGCCAGACAAGGAGCAGCACGGCTCCCTTTGGTCCGCGGCCCACGCTACCAACCCCAACAACCTTGAAGGACCCTGGCCTTCCAGCGCTCCAGACGGGACCAGGCTGCCCAAGCAGCAGTCACTCAGTTGAGGCGGAGAGCACCTTCCTTGGACAGGAACTCGCTTGTCCCGACCTGCCACCACCCCCAGGCCCGACGCCTCCTCGGTTCCTGCCTGTCCCCCGTCCAATGAGCCTGCCCCCATGAGGTCAGCTTCTGAGTGGGAGCCAGTCAGGAGTGTCACTGTAAGGAATCCTTGATCGTGGCAACTAAGAGATTCTGCCTCACCCCATGACAAAAGGACTGTGATGAAGGTTTTCAACGTGACAACATGCAACGAACAGAAGCTTCGGCAGGAGACACCCACCAGCGTGTCGCTGTTGTAGGCCTGCGTGTACACGCGGCCGTTGCGCGACAGGATCAGGAAGCGCTTCTCCGCACAGGCGATCTGCGTGACGCCCAGGTTGGCCAGGCCTTTGCTCTGGATGGGACCAATCACGTTGGCGTAGCACTTCCATCCGATCAGCCCCCAGCCTATGACTTCCTGCACAGACCCCTGGGAGGTGGCAAAGGAAGCACGCGCCTTCTTTAGGGCAGGAGAACCTTTCTCTCTGCCAAAAGAAAGAGCGCTGCAGGCTGGCGCAGCACGGTGCCCTGCGAGGGAACCGAGACCCTGCAAGGTAAAGATCGAGAAAGTGCAGAGCAGGTGACTCGGTGCACAGAGCCCCTCGGCCCACCCACATCACCCAGTCTAGCGACAAGACCAAGTGACCGAGTGGCTATTTCCACAGCATTTACTTTTCAGAGCCCACGAAAAAGTAGTGCACGCGGCCCGGCTGGTGTGGCTCAATGGTTGGCATCACCTATGAACCAGGTCGGTGGTATTCCCAGTCAGGACACAGGCCCGGGTTGTGGGCTCGCTCCCCAGTGCTGGGTGTGCAAGAGGCAATCCGATCAGTGATTCTCTCTCATCGTTGATGTTTCTACCTCTCTCCCTCTCCCTTCCTCTGAAATCGATAAAAATACATTAAAAAAACAACAAAGAGGTGGGAAGGGTGCGTGGAGCCAGAGGCTCTGAGCCAGCTCCACCCACCACCACAGGCACAGGGGGTCCCGGCGCCCTCACACGGGGCACCGAGAACAACGCCGTTGCACACACACCTTGTGGGACGTGGGGGAGCTGCACAGAGGCGGCATGCAGGGCGCAGCCAGGCGGTCCAGGTGCGCCATAACCACCACGGCCGTCTGTCGCAGGTCGATGGCGAGCTCATTGTCTTGCGGGAGAACAAGGTACCTGAGGAAGCTCTCGTTGGGGCTCAGAGGGCCCGACAGCAGCTGTAAGGGAAGCACAGGCGACCTCAGGCAGTGATTCGCCATGGGCGAGCCTGCCCTCCACCATCGGGTGAGAAGTGTCGCTGGTGCACTGACACGACCCTACACCCTCCCCTGCACACGCAGCAGTGACGCGCCTGGCGGCGCCACACCCCGAGAACCTCGGGACCCAGAGCAGCTGTGCAGAGCATGGCTGCCCATGACCGGCTTTGAGAGCTGGAACCACGCCCACTTCCTGTGGTCTACCTGCACCACCTGCGGGGAAGAGCTGGTGCTGCTGCACCTCCCTCACTCTCAGGCTGAAGGGGGAGCAGCCTCACTCACAGCTGCCTCGTGACACAAGAATCAGGCATCTCTCCCTTGGAATGGCTACGGCGCTCAGAGAAGACCTTGAAGAGCGGCTGGGGGCAGGGGTCAGACCAGGGTATGCTCGGCCACCAGCCTCCGTGTCCCCACAATCGGCGACCACTCCCACGAACACGCACTCTGGCCTTGTTTGCAGAAGCCTAGCTCTGAGGACGACTGAGAAGCAAGGGAGCCTCGTGAGGACACTCACCAGGGTGTCACCCTCTGCGTGAGGGGCATCCTTGCCGCAGAGCATGCTCTGGAACCGCTGCAGCAGGGGCAGGAGGGGGGCGCTGGTGCCCTGTGCGGACCGTTCGTTGTCCGTCTCCTGAGTCCCACTGTCCCACAACTGAAGCAACAACAGGATGGCCGACAGCATTTGGCTGAAAGAGAAAATACCTTTATTTTCTAGAAAAAGCAGATTAACTATTTTTTGCAATAGCCTGTCAAAAACAAAAGCATGCGGGGCCAGCGTGCCTCAGCAGTTGAGCACCAACCTATGAACCAGGAGGTCAGGGTTTGATTCCCGGTCAGGGCACATGCCCTGGTTGCAGGCTCGATCCCCAGTGGGGGTGGGCAGGAGGGAGGCAGCTTATAGATGGAGCATGTGTCTTGACAGGGAACTGAACTGGCAACCTACTGGTTCCTGGGTCAATGCTCAACCACTGAGTCACAGTAGCTGGGCTCCCTTCCTCTCTCTCTCTTATAAAAAAGAAGCAACAATTCTGAGACGAGAAAGTTGGACACGTAACAGGAAGTAAACAAAGCTGAGTGCACCCAGTGTGAACAGAGCGCCCGGGAAAGAAAGGGTTCTTGGCTGTAACCACAGATGAGCCGGTGAAACGCCAGAACGCACACCCGGGTTCCGCCGAGGCATTCCCGAACGTGGGGCGCGGCGCCTCACCTCAGTGTGCCTCTCTGCACAGCCAGCTCCAGCAGGAGGGCCAGGGCCAGGTGCTGGTCCTGCAGGGGGATGCTGCCCGGCCCCTTGGTGCCAGGCGTCCCGTGAACATCCCTGAAATCACAGCAGTGGGTCAGGAGCACAGTCAAGGCAGAGCTTCGGGAGAACTTGCTACAACAACGCCAGGATGTTCACGACTCTCCCAGGGAGACACGTGTCCTTCACACGTAGAACTCGTTTCTGAGACTTGCTACTGAGATTTCATCAGAGACTGTTAAGTGCACAATGAACTGTCGAGACACGTCTCGCATGAAAGCACCACGTCAGGTGCTGTCAGGTGATTACAGAGTCCAAGTCCCGCAGCATAACGTCCCCTGTGTCACCACTCACATCACGAGCAGGACAGCGTTTACAGCGCCTTCGAGTGTCAGGACAGGGAAGGTGCTCGAGTAGCAAGAGC